>OX451391.1:14346949-14505548 GCA_949629135.1 Eremobia ochroleuca
GGTTAAGAACCTATTTCGTGACATTACTGTTTTAGGATAAACTTTTCGCGCTCCCTCTCTGTTTGTACGCGAATATTGACCCAATTTCATATAAGTAGAACGCTTCGATTATTATGAAAGCAGTTTCAGAGGTTTCACGAATAATGTCGATATTCGCACAAAGGAGATTAATTTAACGCTTAAAATTTAATACTTTTATGTGAGCTGCCGGTCGATTCTGTAAAAATCTCATCGTGAAATCATAAGTGAAGTGAGCTTGAAGTGAGCAGTGTCAATAGTGTTAATCCCTAATGACAGCTCACTTTCCGCTCACTTCTCCTAAGTTCTCACGGTGAGATTTTTACAGAATAGCACTGCTGATATGCTAGAAGTGGCGGTGCTTGGAGAAGCCTATGTCCGGCAGTGGACGTCTTTCGAATGAAATTATGATGAACTGATATATAATCTTTGAATTACGATTAACTGATATGTAATCTTTGAATTACTTTATCATTAAAAAAGCCGAAATAAAGGAGATAGAAATGAGTTTTACGTAAATGGACAGCCAAACTTTATCTACCAATAAACCGACTGAAGAAAATTTGTGTGGGGACACGTTCGGCATAACGAAGGTACGTCGTACCTACACCATTCACATTGCCATCTCTCGGCTTCACTTGTCATGCAAACTGGGTATGTATTATTCAGTATATGTTAAGGATAACACGCATCTCAGAAGTCAGAATTGACGTCGGAAAACGAGAAACGTCGGACGGACTCGTCGGAGGGGAAACGGACTAAATTAAGTAGGCAAGCCCTAACTATGTTAGTGGAAGGCCGCTGTACCTACTCAGTTATTCGCGTCAAGTTCTGAACCTACAGCTGTCAATTGTTGCTATTACAGGATAAATTAAGTGTAGCTTGTTCTGGGTGGATGTTTCTAGGGATGATGTAGTCGTCATTAAATTATGATTGTGCGATAAGTTTTCGATTGTCGTACGATGTAGGTAGAGTATTGTTTTAGTATTTTTTATTTTTATTTTGACTGGATAGGTAATCTATATGAATCTATATGAAGAGGGGCCCGTGGCTAAATAATAACAGCCGCACAGGTCGATCGATCAGGTTAAGCTACGCTTGCCGCGGTTGGTCTGTGTATGGGTGACCATCTTTACATACCGAGACTCCTCCGTGCCTCAGAAAGCACGCTAAGCCGTTGGTCCCGGCTGTCATTCGTGGATCTTTGACAGTCGTTACGGGTAGTCAGAAGCCTGAAAGGGAACCAGCATGTCCTAGAACCAAAAATTCGTAGACATGTGACATCTATCAACCCGCACTGGGCCCTCGTCATAGATTACAGTCCACTCCAACTTGGAGAGAGGAGGCGTATGTCCCAGCAGTGGGAACAGTATAGGGATGATTATGCTTATGCAATTGTCATTTTCTTTACCATTATCAGATTTGAGGATGACTGGAATTAGGGTAGAAAATGAAAAATGGAAATTCATTATTGGCGCCTATTCTCTTGTTCACAAGCTAAACTAAATTTAAGTTCAGTGCATCTTTTTCTTTCTATTTAATTAAGAAAAGGACAGAAGATAAATTTAATATTAGTTTAGTCCTGTCAAATTAGTCAGCTCCTGACGTAAATTGACGTATTTTAAGTAGCCATTTTTTTAATCACGTCTAAACTTGTCTATGGAGTATCTTAATTTGAGAGGACTAAAGTGATATCTATCTTCTTACTTACTTAGTGAAATAGAAAGAAAAAAATGCACTAAACTTAAATTTAGTTTAGTTTGTGAACAACAGAATCGCCATCATTATCTACTTCTTACGAATGAAACAACGTTTTTTTATTGATATGGGATTCTTCGTCAAGTACCTAAATGACCACCATAGAATGGATGAATCTGGTAGCAAGTAAGTAAATGACGTTTTGACTGAGCGGACAATGGACAAAGAGAAAATTCTTGTAGTTATTTTTTATTTTAGGCAACACAAAGCTTTGTTTCTTTGTAATTTGGTGTTACTCAAAGAATAAACAGTAAACTTAGAAAATATTTAATAAACACTTCCCGAGAAGTTACACTTTTTTACAAACGCTTGTAGCCCCCAAAGGTTAGGCAGAGATGTACCTATTAGTAACCCACATTTTCTGTTTTTATAGTTTTAAGGTGTATTTATTTTGCTGTAATGCCAATAAACGCATTTTTCTTTCCTTCTTTCTTTCTTTCCACATTTCACCAGTTATGTTATAGTCCCATGTAACAGGGAGCGAGCCCATTTCCATCAACCGGGCACAAATCTAGACTCCGAGCTGCTACTGACAAACTCCTGATAGAAAACCCAATAACACTTTTCCCGACCTGGGAATCGAAAAAACTTTTTTATAAACAAAAAACAACCGATGAAAAAAATTTTGGAATTCGGTTGTTTTTTTTTTATAAAAAAGTATATATTTTTCACTTTTTAGTTATACCTTTTTTTTTTTTTTTTTTGGGTGGGAAATTATCAAATAACTTCTCCCGTTCTGGGCGGAACGGGAGGGTGTGTCAGACTTTTACTGACTAAAACCCACCCGTGTTCCTTCAGTTGCCAGTGCCACGGGCCACGGTAACTCTTTCTTTTAGTTATACCTACCCCAAACAAATTCATTTAGTTTCCTCCTCCTTTTTGAAGTCGGTTAAAAATAGGTCTTCCGACCATTACACCAATGAAGCAATCAGTTACAGGAATAGATAGGTACCTTATAACCTCATACATAAATGTCTCAAAGCATAATTGGCTCTTTATAAACTGAAACAACGACCCAATTCCTCAAAGGACTACTTAATAAGAGCTGTTGAACGATTTATAAGACAGCTAGTTTCGACCCGCGTATTCGTCTGCGTAAAAATGTTTGTCCCCCGACCCTCTCTTTTTTTTTTTTGGGGTGGTAAATTATCAAATAACCTCTCCCGCTCTGGGCGGAGCGGGAGGGCGTGTCAGACTTTTACTGACTAAAACCCACTCGTGTTCCTTCAGTTGCCTGTGCCAAGGGCCACGGTAACTCTTTCGAACAACCCGCAACCCTGGCAACCCCGACCCACCCTGTCGCATCGCATCGCCTGCCCGCACTAGTACCTATTACTTCGTTACCGTTTAGCGTTATTACTTTTTTCTTTTTATCAAATGCATTTTTTTTTTAGATTAGCGCTTTGAAACAAAAAAAAAAAACAAACGAACTCTTCAACTTTATTGTTAGTATAGATTCCGTTACCATGCGGGATATTTTACCGTTAATACCTTAACACAAACAATGGGAAAACGAATATCCCATGGTTGGGAACATAAACAGGGCTACGGCACGCAAACGTTTATATTTACGTATTGTGTTGCTGAGACTGTCCGAAGAATTACGTAGGAAACGTTTCGATGAACGTTGTTTAGTTATTGCATTGTGAATTCGTGAGACCTCTGTACAGCAGTGAGTTGATTGTTGATTACGTTGGTCAAAGGAAGCTGGGTAGTTTTTGGAACGAAGATCTTTAACGCAGCTTGCAGTAGGAGTAAACTGGTAGAAATCGTCACGTAACGAAAAGCGTTACGCAGAAGTCGCATAGAGGGTCCATGCGACTTCTTATATCATTATAATAGAAAGAGACACAGATAGAGAGTTTTTTATGGTTTTGAGGGTCTGTGATCTGAAGCCAATAGTGAAGTCAAAATGAAAATCCAAAATGGAGGATGCGAAAATTTATAAAATTCATCACTGGTGTTGTTTTTATGGTTTCAATGGTACTAAAGTCGATAGTGTAGTCAAAACAAAAATCCACTGCCAACATTTCAGAAATATTCGTCGCTTTAAAATTTTTGCAGCCGCCATCTTGGATTTTCATTTTGACCTCACTATTGGCTTCTTATTAACTTCGTTCCTGACGGGGGTCCCCCGACCCCACGTTTATGTTTTAACTAAGAAACACTAATACTGTTGGTTTTTTGTCAATTCCCAGCGTAGTCTATTCTTTAACATTCCACCTTCAAAAGTTCCCGATTTTTAAGATCAATCAAACGATCATACGCCACCAAGTAAAATTCTGCCTAAGGGTGACAGCTGAAGCTCGTGCCATTACAAATTGGAATAGATCAATCAATAATATTTGTAGAAAGGCTGACGGAGGTTACTTCTGGGGACGATAACCATCATCACGTGAATATTTTTTTAATAAACTCAAACCTTGAAGATCCTTCTCCTCATATTGCATTGTTAAAAATATTCAGAGCTAGTAATAGAAAGCTAGCATTCACCTCTATTCGAGGTTTAACAGTAACATACATAATAAAGCACATTTTCATAATTGTATATTATAAACATATCATGCATAGGTATAGGTCGTTTATACTCCCACTCATAATAATATTATGCTTTTGAATCGGCACCCTGAATAGTAGTACTATAGTTGGTATGCGACCGTACGTACACGAGTGCCATATTAATTAATTAATTAAAATAATAAGCCGAATAATTATGTTCGTAGGTGGAATATTCAAATTTTGATGTTTATTTACATACATACATAACCTCACGCCTTCTTCCCATGGGGGTAGGCAGAAACTACAGAACGCCACCTGCTACGATCCTTACATACGCCGGTCGATTCTGGAAAAATCTCACCGTGATAACTAAGGTGAAGTGAGCTTAGAGTGAGCTGTGAGTCATGCTGATGCTAGGGATTGACACTATTGACGACTCATTCCACGCTCACTTCACCCAAGTTTTCACGGTGAGATGGTTACAGAATCGCACGGCAGTACTCCTTTTGCCTCGTTTACGTTTTTACGTCTGGTCATACACGCACGCCGGTCGCGAGTAGGTATAACGCACCTGAGATTTCTAAAGAACATCACCAATAAGGTCGCTATATGTCCTCCTACGGCCGGCGTTCCCTCCCGGCGATTCCACTCAAATCTGCCTTGCAAATACCTTTTGTTAGCCGCCTTTCGTTCATCGTCTTAACCAAGCTATCTAAGCATATTCTTTTCAATCTTTATTTACTAGGGAATATAATTATATATTAGTGTAGGTACCTAATTACCTTATTTTGTACCAAATAACTCTCAGCCCAGCGTTACTCAAGATCCGGGATAAAATAGGTACTTATCCGGAAAACATCCGGAGTTGACGTCATTGCTTGCATAGTTAGCAAGCTAGTGAATTGACAGTGGGACGGCCGTGTCTGTCGAAGATCCGATGTCCGTTGGAACAGACGATACCTTGAGCGGCTGCTGGGTACGAAGAAAGAAAAAATAATGACCCAGATTAAGACTTACGGAAACTGTAAAGCTGTTTGTGTATGTAAGTTTAAATGTTTGTAAACGCACCCACAATACAGGAGAAATTCCTAGTGTGGGGCAACGTTTTATTAAAAAAAAAAGCCAGGAGTTGGCAATTAGAGAAAACCTACCTATGCCTAGCAGTGGATTGTGATAGGTTGAATTAATAGATTATTCACAATACAATATTATAACCAGTTGGGTTGTTCCAGAGACCTGACAGCTGTCAGGCTCCAGACCGAAGGTGACTTTCCAGATGTGTAGTGTTGTAGTGGCCTCGGTATACATGACGGGCGAGGACGCAAACTGCCCGCCGAAAGAAATGGCGTCGGTCATTTCTTTCGGCCAGTGACTCATGTGTAATTACACCGGAATACGCTGCTAAGCGGTAGACATACTTACATAGGTTTGGTGGTAAAACTTCCCAGGACTCGCTCCTCCAAAAAAGAGTATTACTAACTATTATTGTCTATTCCAAAAGCATCTGATGAAAATATAAACAAATGGATCAGAAAACGTACTATTGAATGCCAATGCAAAGTGCCATTTAGATTTTTTTTTCATTTGATTATTTGAATACATACGAGTTCTAACTTAAAATAACCTATATTTATAAAGATGACAATCTGACAATATCAATGATTTTTCAATTAGTTACAACTAGCGACCCGCCCCGGCTTCGCACGGGTGCAATGCTGATCACTACATAGTATAAAACAAAGGGCCATAATGATCTATATGAAATGCACAATATTTTTAAGGTACTTAATTGGATAAGGATTAATGCTGTATTGCCTAAAATTGCTTCTTAAATAAGCCATTATTTCTCGTAAAAAGTTAAGGATAAAAAATGGTTATTGTGGGTTATCCCTAAGAGATAGACATATACCATCGCGGACTTTTTTGTAGAACTTTTTAAGGTGTACAATACTGTAGTACATTATTTTGATCTATCTCGAATGGTTCAGCCAGCGTTTACAATGTAAGCTCAAAAAAATGTGTTTATTTACGACATCACATTAGAAACCTCTAAAATTATCAGTGTTTCTCTACTATATTATGCATGTATTATACATATAAACCTTCCTCTTGAATCACTCTATCTATTAAAAACCGCATCAAAATCCGTTGCAGAGTTTTAAAGATCTAAGCATATATAGGGACAGACAGACAGGGAAGCGACTTTGTTTTAAACAATGTATTTTTTTTTCGAACTATAATTTGTTGAAAAAAGTTATAAGTGAAATATAAAGTTGAAACCTTTTAAGTACAGATGAATAGATGTTACTAATTCCCTTTAGTGAGTGATTGCGTATGAATTTCACCTGAACAGGGTTTGTTTGTTTGTTTGTTGTTGTGTCGGTGCATCTGATACTTTTGGAACAGATAGGTCTGTTCCAAAAGCATCAGTCAAGTACCTACTGGTATTTAGTAACAGTAGCCCTCTGTGCATAAAATCGTTAGAAATCTCAATTTCTGACGCACTATTATAAGGTTGACGTTAAATTATCCCGGAATATCTTTTTCCGAAATCAACTCGACCTACTTTTGATTTCTTGTGCAACCTAACCTAAACTTTTGGTTTTGATAAGATGGGTTAGACCGCTTTTCCTACAAAATTTTTGGAGGGAAAATGTGACTAAAAATATAAATTTTCTTTTCTATAAAAACCACATTGTCTGAAGATATTTCACATTTACCAGTTTGTTCTTCTTCTTTTTAGCGTATCGATACCAAAAAGTTCAAACATCTTTGGCCCAAAATTCAGCTGCGCGAACTCCGCTCACTGACGCAGTCATACGAAAGGGAACCTGGTGTTGTATATCGCCAGTTTCGTGGTCGGCTACATGACACCAGTCAGTGAAACACGACGCCGACACTTCGTGTGTAGTAGTTTTAGTTTGTTATGTTGTATGTATGATATTTATAGTATTTTTAAGTTATATTATTATAGCATTGTATTGTGATATTTTTTTATGTATTAGTTTATAAGTATGTTTTAGTAGTATGTATTGTATTTTCTATGGGCCCTGGTCGCCTGATATGAAGGAATAGATAAATAAATAAGTTCATCAAGTGCACAGAGCATGCGGCGCAGGATAGAAGGTGGGCCATTGTCTGTGGTGAGGTGCCGCATGCGCTAGTTTATAATATTAGCGCTGGGCACACTAACAGTATTGGAAACGAGATGGAGAAGGCGCTACATAAGAAAATAATAAGCAATATTTTGATTTTTCGCTGTTTAATTCAAGCGGATGTGGTCACTTCTACCCGCCTATAACATAACTGCCGTGCGATTCTGTAACCATCTCACCGTGAAAGCTTGGGTGAAGTGAGCGTGGAGTGAGCTGTCATTCGCTAGGGATTAACACTATTAAGTGCTCACTTCACTTATGATTTCACGGTGAGATTTTTACAGAATCGACCGGCTGTTGTTTTTGGAAAACAATCGCAGCATATTCAATTTTGAAACTAATTCTAAATTCGCTTGAGTGACCGAATGCGGCATCGGAATGAGGAAACGGGCATGTCCTAGAATCATAAATTCGAAGACATGTGACATCCACCAACCTGCACTGAGCATGCGTGGTGGATTACGGCCCATTTCCTCTCACAGAGATGCCCTGTGCCCCAGCAGTGGGAACGTTATGGGGTGAATACGTAGATCAAATGCAACGAGACTCAATTTTCTACGTATGTATGATTTAAAGTTCCTTTTGCAGACAAACTGTACAGTAACAAGCTCATAACTTAGTGATAAAAATATTGTCACGTAAGAAATACCATTAGGAGTCTTGATTCACCTTTGTCCGTTTGTGAATGGAAAAACTTTTTTATAAAAAAAAAAAACAACTGACTTCCAAATAAACACTACAAAGTCAAAAATAACTTTAATTTTGGAAGTCGGTATCGTTGGTTCCGCATTTTCGTTTTTTGACACCGACTTCTAAAATTAAAGTTATTTTTCAATTTGTAGTGTTTTTTTTTTTGGAAGTCGGTTATTTTTTTTATAAAAAAGTTTTTAATTTTCACTTTCTAGTTATACCTACCCCAAACAAATTCATATGACACTACTTGATATGTAAATATCAGTGGCAGGAAGCTGCATCTGCGTTTATAGGGTAGAGACGTGATGTTATGTTGTGCGATTGCGTAAACAATGCATACATATATGCTATAGCAGCAATCGCGGTTGTTTTACTGTTATTTAAAAATGTGAGATCTTAAAGTAGGTTAGATTTGACTTGGTCAGTTTTTATCAGAATCAAAATGTTGAATAACTTTATAAAATGACTGATCTAATGAAAACTGGCCCACTCAAATCTAACCTACTTTAAGATCTCACATTTTTAAATATCAGCAATTATTATAGGTATCCAATAAAGCAAAGAAATAGAGTTTAATACTTGTTCATAATGTTATTTTGTTCCTATAAATACATATTTCGATTTTGCATAGAACTTGGCACTCATTTAGATCTCCATTCTTTTTGCGGCGAAGCCCACAGCCAAGCATAATTTTTATATTAAACTTGGCTCTCCTTTTTTACATTTACGTTTTTGGTGGGATTATCTTCATTCTAAGAACATAAAGATTCATTTCTTCATAAAAAACAAAGAACTTACAGAAATAGCTTCTGTCAAAGACAGAGAATATTATTGCAGAGCAGCTTAAATCAATAAAAAAATACTATGTGAATCATAGCTTAGGTAGTCAAGGAAATCAATTGTTTACCAGATTGACTACCAACACGGCTGTCATTCGTGGATCTTTGACAGCCCTTACGGGTCGTCAGAAGCCCGAAATTCTGACAACCAGTCTTACCTAGGGGTATCGTATTACCCAGTAACTGGTATACAGACTGGGAATGTCATTTGATATACGAAGTTTAATTTATTGTAGTATTGTCGTCTGCACCTTGTATAGGTATAATAGATAATACAATAAAGAGTAGGTAGGTAAGTAATTATCACTATAAAATTGTGACCCCAACCATCAACGCAAGATCGATCACCGTCTGGCCCCAAACGTGTTAGAAAATCAGCGTTCCCACAAAACTGACGGCTATTGGCCATAATTCGTGCGTAATAATCGTGATTGGTTCATGCTTTCGCTTCGTGCCTAAATGGCGGATAATCTGTTAAATATTGCCCACATTTATGAAGATTAGGTACTTTAGATAAAAATGGAAAACATCTCGTATTGAACGCCATAAAACTTGATGGTATGTAAGGAACGATGTATTAAAATGTTTTTAAGCGGAAGTTTGGAATAAAAGTAAATTATTGATGGCGGTCTGTTAATAAATTACGAGTTATTTTTAAACAAGCTGTGTGCCCGATGAGATTTCCATCGACAAAATGTCGAACTTCCATACAAAATTTCCACACGTATTTAACCCCTTCGGGGAACGTATTTTCAAGAATCATTCCTTTGGTTTAGCCTTCGTTACAAAAGGAACTCTTGTGCAAAATTGCATGCTTCTAGACTCAGCGCTTTAGGCTGTGCGTTGTCTGTCAGTGAGTGAATGAATGGATTCAATAATTTTCATAAGTAAATGATAAGTAGGTAAATGAGAAAGAGAGAGAAATGAAAGAACTACTACAGTGCGACCAAAGAGAGAATGCGTTCTTAACACCGTCAGTTTCTTACAAACGCACTAATTGCGCACGCACGCAATTGTCGCACTGACAGGTGTCTGGAACGCATTCTCTAGACCAGCCGTGCGATTCTGTAACCATCTCACCGTGAAAAATTGGGTGAAGTGAGCGTGGAGTGAGTCGTCAATAGTGTCAATCCCTAGCATCAGCATGACTCACAGCTTACTATAAGCTCACTTCACCTTAGTTATCAGGGTGAGATTTTTCCAGAATCGACCGACAGGGATTCCCAAAGTGGTCGATATCGACCCCTTGCGGTCGAAATCGGTTTCCCAGGGATCGACTTAAACGAAAACTGATTTTGGGGGTCGACGAGGTCTAAAAATCGACCCCTATTAATTAACACAAGTTCTTATTTGAACCATTCAAGATACTGTATAAGTGGTGTTACGTGTACCAACTTGTTGTTGTAATATTTTAGTAGGAAGTATCATTGTTGTACTTTTAAAAAACTCAACAAAGTCGATAAGCGTGCACAAGTTCGTACAAGATGAAAAACTCAGCAAGTCAATAAGCGTGGACAAGTTCGTGCAAGATAATGTGTTCGAGCGTACAAGTCTTTCAAGCTCTTTTTGAGTTGGTCTGTATTTGACGCATATATACGCGATTTAACACTAACGAAATCATGATCAAGTTCACGTCCAGACATGCTTCTGATATTTTACTATATAACAATCTTGCACTTAGGTTGATAAGTTCATTTGCGTTTTGAAATTCGTTGGTGCTTGAATGATAATACATTCATCTACTAATTTATTTCAAGAGATTACAAAGTCATTACATAGCTAAATAAAGTGAATTAAAATAAAGTGATCAAAAAAGAATTTACAAAATGCTTATTTACCTTTTGAAATTACTTTAGAAAAGTTAGTATGTAAAAGTATAAATGTTCATTTACTTTGTTTTTGTTTTTACGCTGATTGGTACCTAATACCATTTTTATACACTACAGTGAGTATATCCAAGTTTATCAATGCATACCTAAGAAGACATCCAGTACCTAGGTGTGATACTCGTAAGAATAAGCTCGTGTGCAAATTTAACAGTTTTATATTGTTTTTTTTTAAGTAGTTTCTTAAACATATATATTTTTTATTTTTTTTTTGCAGGTTTACTGCGAGTTTTATGATGGTTGACACGAAAAAAAAATGCAGAAAATACAGTTTGTACTACTTGAAGTTTGGATTTATTTCATCTCTATCAAATCAACACTTGCGATGTGTCTCATATGTGAAGAAGTATTCAGTAACGATGCCATGAAGCCTTCAAAAATGGAGGACCACTTATCAAGAGTACATGCTGACAAAAAAGTGAACTCTTGTCATTCTATCAAGCACTAAAAGAAAAACTAGAGAAAAGGCCATCCATAAGATCGATCTCTGCGTCATCGTCTATTCAAGACGGTGATGGTTTACGAGCGTCCTATAATATACCTTTACTAAAAGCGAAGTCGGGGAAACCCCCACACAATTGGAGAGCAGCTTATTTTACCAGCCATCGCGGAGGTCCTCAACAATGTATTGCACAAGCCCGCACATGATATTATAAAGAGAACTCCTTTGAGTAATAACACCACTCAGAGACGAATAGATGAGAAGGGTCGCGACGTGGAAAACATTTTATGCAGTTGGAGGAGTCTACATTACCCGGCAATGAATAGGATATGTTCGATATATTAAAGATGAAAATATGTGCCAAGAACTGCTTTTTGCTAAATATTTAGAGACTGATACCAGAGGAGAGTCGATATTTCAGGCCCTGAAATGTGTTTTTACCGACAAAGCTATTCCATGGAAGAACATTTTTTCTATTGAGACTGATGGTGCACCATCTATGGTTGGTCGTCATCGTGGTTTTATAGCTCACTTAAAGCGATAACTGCCTGAGGTACTGATCATTTACTGCGTGATTCACAGACAGTATTTAGTAGCAAGAAATCTGAGTCCTAGATTGCATCAGTCTTTACAATATGTTATAAACGCTGTCAACAAGATTCGAAGCAATTCTTTGAACTCGCGGTTATTTGCTCAGGTCAGGTGAGGAAAACGACGAAGTCTTTACTCGGTTACTTCTGCACATTGGAGTTCGCTGGCTATGAAGCGGCTCTTGCTTAGCAAGATATTCAGCTATTTTTGAATCTATGTTGAAGTTTTTACAAGAAAAAGATCCGAATTTGAAAATCTGAACAGTTGTAAAACAGATATTTATTACTTGACTGATATCTTTTGTATGTTGAACAAAGTTAATTTGCAGCTGTAGGGTGACGATCTTAACTTGATTAAAACAAAATCAATAATATCGGCCTTTGTGCGTAAACTCATTCTTTATAAACATATATATTTAAGCAGAAAAGAATCCACAGACAGTTTCCGCATTTGTCAAATTAGAAGAAATGCTTCAAGACGATGTTATTTTATCATAATGTCACTCACTTGGACGCATTACACAAGGATTTTACTTAAGAGGTTTGAGGATCTCTTAAATTTACAAATTCCTCATTGGTTAAAATAAATCCGTACAGTATCACAGCCATGGAAGAACGCAATGTGATAATTCAAGAAGAGTTGATTACCATCAGCACAGACGAGGAGCTTAAGCAGAAGTTCAACCAAGACTAACAGAAGTTCTGTTTGCAACGCAACGTTGAAACACAACACAGTATCCTGCAGTGCGGAACATTGCTGAAAAATACCTTATCGCTTTTCCCTCATCATACCTAGTCGAAGAAGGCTTCAGTGTGGTTACAAACATTTTGACAAAACAAAGAAACCATATGAAAATCAACGAACGCGGAGATTTAATGCTGCAATAACTCACCAATATTGAAGCGGATTTAGCTAGATTGGTAGAAAGTCACCAGGTGTACAATCACACTAAATTATTTTTTTTTTTATCTTTACTTTGCGATTTTAATGTTTTTTTTTTTTAGTAATTACTAATTAAGTATTTTTATTTCTATTACTACTTAAGTAATTTGACGTAATTTGCATTTAATAATTATTAATTACACTCGATATTTACTGAATTTTGTGTCTTTTTATTTTGTAAAATCTTGATAAGAAAATGATGTCAAGTTTACTCACTTAACCAACCACAAAGTTTATAAATTGGTAAGTATTTTGTATCAATAGGAAAAAAACTATCGATAGGGTTTTTGAAGTAATTTGGCTAATGGGGGTCTGAGGTATCATTTCATTTTCCAAAAGGGGTCTCTTGCCCAAAATATTTTGGGAATCCCTGCTCTAGACGGATGGACTCTACCTAACAGTAAACTTATTTATTATTGACAGCAAATTGCCGATGTCCAAAAATATCCCAAAACTACGTTCCAGTGACGAGCTTACACATCTAGGGGGCAACCAAAAACAACAGCCAGAAGCATGGGAGGAGAAAATGGCACGATCAAACAATCGTCCAGACAATTAGATAATGTTAATGAACGTGGCTCGGACGTGGACGCAAGGGTAACGGGAGGGCATTAATGAGCTCACACGCAAATCCCCTCCTCACGATTGTAACGACATTAAATGCTTTATTGAGTTGTCTGTTCTTTTTCATTTTCGCATTTTACTATGCTTGGCTGGAGGGTTGTAATAAAAAAGGAAAAGAAAAAAAAAGAAATAAAATAAAGCTTTATAAAGCTTTATAAAGCCTTTATCTGATAAGCTAAGAGCTGATTTTTCCATCGCCACATAACTTTTATTCGAAGAATAAAATTGACGTTTAACAGTTTTTGTAATAACTGTCAAAATGTTTCCTCGAATAAAGTTATCAGATGGTTAAAAAATCAGCCCTAAAACGAATTATAGTATAATATAAATAAAGCAAAAACATTATTAGATACATATTACACTTCGGTCTTTTCGTCAATCAGCGCGTTCTTCGGCGCACCTTCTCTGTGTGTCTCCAGCCCACAGGACACTAGATACGCTTCCGTACCGAATCGAACACCAATCATGTTATCGAAGAACGAACGATGTTCACAAATCTAAAACCCGAACATTTTAAGTTTCAATTAAATAGACGACCGCTACTTGCTGTCTGGGGCAAGGCAAATCAGGTAACCGAAAATGTGTCATTATCGATACGGAAGCGAGTCGAGTCGAATGGTTGTGAATAGCGATGCAACTATTTCAACTATCTCATCGTCCCAGCGTTTACGGTGTCTTCCTCTCCTTTTTTTTCGTTCCATCTCTGTTTTGCAATTCCGTTACAACTTTAGACCACTTATTGTTCTTATCGCGGAGCATATGACACTTCCTCTCTCCTTAAACAGCATCATTATATTTTCTTTACTCCTGTTTCATGTCCATTATTATATGTATATGTTTATTTAGATTAGTATAATATAGTTTATGTATGTAATCATTGTATCGTGTAAATGGTACATCACAGTCTACCTACAGTATTTGTCTTTCCTTCTCTTTTCAATCCATCCAAAGGTTGTCTTTAAAAGATCGCTCTTAGCGATAAGACCGCCCATTGTATCACCCTTTGCAGAATTTCTATATTTATGTCTGTAATTTATATGGTGTACATAATAAAGAATATTCTGTTCTATTCCCATCTCCATTTCAGTCGTTTTGTGTGGAAGGTAGCATCATTTAATTTAGAAATTTACCTCAGCCGTGCGATTCTGTAACCATCTCACCGTGAAAGCTTGGGTGAAGTGAGCGTGGAGTGAGCTGTCATTCGCTAGGGTTTAACACTATTAAGTGCTCACTTCACTTATGATTTCACGGTGAGATTTTTACAGAATCGACCGGCAGATCTGAATGATTAGGTTGGTACCGACTAATAAACTTGTTCAATTGCAGTGTTACCAGTTTATTTTCCAACACAAATAATTACGATCAAAACTGACTTATTGATAAATTGATATTACTACTGCCCACGCTTACTAGTTCACCATCATCTGCCTAGCCTTTTTCCAACTATGTTGGGGTCGGCTTCCAGTCTAACCGGATGCAACTGAATACCAGTATTTTACATGGAGTGA
Organism: Eremobia ochroleuca; assembly: GCA_949629135.1. NCBI lineage: Eukaryota > Metazoa > Arthropoda > Insecta > Lepidoptera > Noctuidae > Eremobia > Eremobia ochroleuca. Next base: position 14,361,905 of record OX451391.1, read on the forward strand.
CTGCCTACTCGTATATGACCTCCACAACCCAGTTACTCGGTAATACGATACCCCTTGGTAAGCGGGAAATTGTTTTTACTTTTTATTATTCTTTTTTAAATATCATCTATGTAACGGTATCAAAACCAGCTAGATACAAACAGTACAACCATAAAGATTTTACTACAACTTTATACCGATAAAATACGAAAAAGCTTTGTCCCTGACCTAATCAGTGGCTGCTAAAGCTCGTTTAACACTTTGGAATTAGGAAAGGCTAACTTTTTAGTGCCATTTTGGTCAATGCCTAGGTTTAGTGCCGACGGGCATCAAAGTTTTATCACCCTATTACTGTTTTTTTATCACCTCCCTCCTCAAGTATGTTGTGCACTGGCATTTCATAGAGGCTGATAGAGATTGGAAGTATAGTGAAATATAGTCAATACTGCATCCATAGTCCTACCGCTTACCAAACAGGACGATTACCTATGACATGATCCCCATTTTCTATAACAACCTAAGTTCACAGTCTGACAACCAGTCTGACCAAGGGGCATCGTGTTACCCAAGGTCAGATAGGCGCTGCATGCAAAATTTTCATGACAACCTTACAGCCTATAAAGACGTCCCTTGACTACTGCAATGAACCTATTTGCAGTTATATTTTTTTAATTCCTACATCTTTATTTTTTTTTTTGTGTGATAATAGACTTAATTCAATCAAGACAACCAAATTGTGACAAAGGATTCGATAAACTGTTCTCACGAGTCCGTTTACCGAATAAGACGGTCTCTTATATCACAATAATGTTCTGTCATTCGCGACCCAATTACCGGTAATAGGACATGACTGGGTAACGAATGAAGACACCTGACACCTAACAGTATTACCCATCTGCACACTATAAGACCGAAACTAGTACCTACCTACATCGCTAGAGTATTATGAACGTAGAGCGCATAATATTGGGAATTTTTAAGTGATTCACCCAGTATCTGATCAATTGCGGTGAGTAAACTTAGCTGGAAGTATCTAACTATTATTTAAATAAATACCAGTTATAATAATAATAATAAAAAAATATTATTTTATTATCAGGCAACTATGGCCCATAGATAGATACACAAAATAATCTTATACAATAATAAACTAATACATAATAAAAACCTTAAAACTATGACTATACACGTAATGTTGTCGGCGTCGTGTTTCGCTGCGTGGTGTCGCGTAACCGTCCTCGAAAACGTCGATACACGACACCTTTCGGCCAAAAGTCCTCTTTCAGGCAGGTTTGTAGATGCTGGGTTGGAACTCGTACCACGAATGACGTAAAGTTTATGTTGTGGCGCGACTAGCACAATAATTGCGTAACACATCAATCTTCTTCTTTCTTAATCTTTATCTGAATATTTTTCTTTATTTTTTTTATTTAATGCTTCATAAAATAAATGTTCGAAAAATTTGTCTGCTCAACAACGGAAACAACGCAATGAATGTAGTTGAACTTCACTACATAGTATAAAACAAAGTCGCTTCCCTGTCTGTCTGTCCCTATGTATGCTTAGATCTTTAAAACTACGCAACAGATTTTGAGGTAGTTTTTTTTAATAGATAGAGTAATTCAAAAGGAAGGTTTATATGTATAATACATGCATAATATAGTAGAGGAACACTGATCACCGCATCAAAATCCGTTGCGGAGTTTTAAAGTTCTAAGCATACATAGAGACAGACAGACAGCGGGAAGCGACTTTGTTTTATACTATGTAGTGATAGTGATCAGCATTGCACCCGTGCGAAGCTGGGTCGGGTCGCTAGTTCAAAATAAAAGCCATTGCAACTAATAGTCTGTTATACAATTACCCCGCGGAATTGTTTACCAGATACTGTAGAACAGCCTTATCGAAAGATTGACCTTTTGCAAGTTATTTTAAAGAGTTTTCAAGCTCGATTGATGTAAAGTCGAGGAAATTATTTTTTAAGCAATTGACTACCGAATTAAATTGTCTGTAGTCGTAGCAGTACATACATAATCATTTCTAGAACGTAAAATACTAGCTTTTGTTTTACGCAGTTTGTTATAGACTGCTTCTGAGATTGCCAGTGGAATATTTAACCACGCTGCTTGTTGTATTCATACTCTGAGCGCAGTCAATTCGGACGAAAACCGGATGTTAATACGAGTAGATGAAATAAATACCAGTTTACCAGAGAGCAAAACCAAGAGGCAATTGTATCTATTGCCAACCTTCCAGCTCGAAGACTATGACGTGATAATGCTTTTGGGCATAGCGAGTTACCTAAACCAATAAATTATTTATTTATTTGCAAACATGGGTAAGAGATAGATACATATTTTTCCTTATAACTCCATATTTTACCACCACATGGGTATGGAAATAGTGTAATACAATTGAAAACTATCAATAATTTCAACTAAATTAATTAAATCGCAATTTTAAAAAACAATAAAAAATAATTTAAAATAAATCAATAATAACTAGATTAAATAATAATAAATACATACCTAACAATTAATTCAGAATAATCAATATTAATTAAGTTCAAAAATAATAAATAACAAATGATTTCTCACTTTTACCTTGATACCTAGTCACCTTACCTAATTTATAAAAATAAATAGATAGATACATAATATGATAACTGCGGGGTAACTGCGTAAAATACTAACAATAACAATGACTTTCATTTTGACAGTTCAACAACATCCATTGCGTTATTAAGTTTGTCAAGCAGAAAAATTCCTCAAATGCAAGAAAATAGGTACTTACTTACTTATCCAGTAGTTTCTACAGCATAGGCATTCCTGAAACACCATATAACCTACTTTTATGAAAATCGCTTGCAGTAAAAAAGATTAAAAGCAACATCGAATACCTATTAAATAAAATGTTATGGTTGCTGTGATGTATTAATTAAATATGATCGCCCAAATGGATGGCTGATCAGCAAGCGTTTCCACTGCAAATAATTAATTTAACTTTATTCTGTTTGACTACAGTTTAATTATGATATTAACTGTAGCGATCAATATAAAGCCAGGCCAACATTATTTAAATAGTTTTATTTAATCTACTGCCCAGCTGAAAATCATTTATCATATCATTTACTGTACAGTTGGTAATTGTTTATGTTTGCATAGTTATTATGTGTGTATTTGGTACTTAGTTAAAACAAAATTTGTTTGTGTTGATATTTTCCCAGCAGTGGGACATTTATAATCTAACAGTATCATTACCTACCAAACGCTTTCCTTCGTATTTTATTAAATTTGCGTTGTCCTCATTATAGGCTCTTGAAATCTAAAGGAAAACCTACATGGTAACAAATAAAAATCAACAATTACAAAATAACATATTATATTTTCCTCTTTACATTCAGTCTTACAACAACACACTTTGACACAATACATAGGTACTAACACTGCCATAATCTTATTGAAAAGCTATAAAATATACATAACTGGGATAATGTCCGTCATAAATACACTTATCTATAAGAATTATAGTTATTATTACTATTATAAGAAGGCGCTGAAGCCGGCTTTGAATAAGTTGGTATAGGAGGAGCAGGTTCAGGCAAATATACAGGACACTCCTCCCATAGCCACCAAATAGTTATCAGAACTTCTATATTTATCAACAACAAAGCTATTACAGGGATAGACAATTTACTAATCAACACTTTCAAACCTCCTTTTGCGACGAAGAGTGGTTTTATGATCCCTTCAATAAGGAGGTCCTTCAATCCAGAAATTTGCGAACCCGACGAGCCACCGCTGAGAAGTGAAAAGATCAAGCCGATCAGACCGCTGAATTTGCTGGAAACCTTTGCAGTCACTGGCGTCAGGAGGCTGGAGAAGTCGGGCTTCAGTAAAGAAACTTTCGGTTGAGCTGATGACGGCGGTGTGAGCGAAGCGGGGGCAGCAGTTTCGTGGTAGGTCCCCGGAGATGCGTAGTTTGGTCTTGAGTATCCCCCTATGGGCCGTGGAAGAGTGGGATAAGCCTGGTTATCATCACGCCCATTAGATGTAGCCGTTCGAAGTCGCTGTAACTCTTCTTGCCTATGTTGAGACTGCTGAGAAACTTCATTCAAAGCTTCCATAAATTCAACAAACGTCATGTTTTGATTGCTTGGCTTCTCCGTCACAGGAACTTGCGGTTGCCTCCTGTGCATGACATCAGGGTTAACTAATTGCTGCGGTTTATTTCTATTTGCTTGAAACTGGAACGTATTCGGTTGTGACGGGTGTGTCAGGTACGGGTCCACATTCCGCACCTCAAATGGAGGCATTAGCATTAAATTGTCGCCCGGAAACCCATGAACTAATCGAATCGAATATAACACGAGCAACGGAAATGTTACACACACTTGACTCATTGTGACTAAGTAATCAAAACAAATACGTACAGTTACTTAGATACACTTACTTATAAATTAGTGAAACATCAATTTGCAAGTTGGCAGTTCATGTTAGCCGCACAATATCTGGGTCACGTTGTGAATGAAGCAACTGCATTGTCCTACATACTTGAATGTTAGTAAACATTAAGATGTCAGCTTATATCGATTCCGGAAGTACAGTCCAGTGACATACACTGAGCTATTTTATCGTCGGATAAAATACTAAGCATGCTTTTGGCAATAGAACTATCTTCTTCGAGGTCGTCAATTAAGAAAAATGTGGCAGTTGCTCCTATGTAACTAGCCCAACTGGTCGTAGCGGATCTTTGAATCACACAGGCGAACCTCTGGGAGCAATCCGTGATCATTCTCGATTTGAGGCCTTTCTTCTTTTTCTTCTTGAAGTATTTCATCATTTTCGATATCATCGGCCATAGCAGGAACGCTTTGAATCCAATTTTAACAAATAGTATAAACACGACTGGCAGGAGGAGCAATTTTCCTACAATCACTTTTAAGAATGCAATGAGAGCAGCTGAGAACATTATTTTAGCAGCACTGCCGAGTATGTTCGCAAAAGTTGACAGGGTGTCGGGTTTTGGACACGACACATAGTGCGATGGGTCAGAATACGTCTTCCGTATAGGTTCCGAATAATAATTGGATGCACTAGTGAACAAATCCAGGAACGGTATGGGTGGTGACTTCGACGGAGGCACCGTGCTCATGGACTGGTCCTGAGCACAAGCCCGCGACGCAGCAATAACAACAACTAGTAACACAAACATAGCTCACGGACTGTTCCGCTTCAAATAACTCCTCTAGTTTAAAACCTCGCCCATGAAATTTGAATTTCAAGATATAATATGCGGGAACAGATAATTATCTCTGTGTAATTTAAAGCAACGGTACAAGAGGTCAGGTCATTTCATTTTTAGGGCAAGTAATGAAAGTTGTTTGTGTGATTCTTATATTTTTACGACAGAATTAAATAAAAACCGTACGACCTTTGTAAAACATTATCTTGTTTAAATATTATTTGTCTTCTTTTTGTATGGCTTTATTAATGATTTAGATGTTTTCTTTAATGTATGATAAAACGAGAATAAAACCTCTCCTAGCGTTAGAATAATATGAGAATAGGCTCTAAAAAAAGTTCAATGATATAATTAATTAGGGATAATAATAGTTTCACCATAATTTTTTGTTCGTGTAATACCTACAATATTATCGATTTTCGTTGAAAACTACTTCAATTTTACTAAAACCGAAACTTACGAACATTAAATTACGTAATTACTAGATCATGTTATTAAAAAAAGTTACCGTATTTTTTTTTTCCAAGAATAAAATAATAAATTGCCAGTCACTTGCAGGGAATTGAAAATGACTATTAAGTAGGTACTTACGACTCTTTAACACAGAATAGCTACTACTACATTTTACTCACTGTTTTGACGCTGTTTGGGATTCGTCCTTTGCCTTTTCCACATAACCTATGGCTAAATTGGTGGGAAAACTTTGTCTATGACATGGCACCATAGTGTCAAAAAAAATAACAACATCGAGTTGGTCGCGCGCCAAGATAAATATCAAAGATTTATTCAGTAAATAATAAATAAAACTCAATACGCATAAATGGTAATCGTTACTAGAAGCGCGTATAGAAAAGCTAGTGAGAGTTGTGATAGTAGCGGAATATCAGAAAAAAATATTATTCCACCATGGTGCTCGTCAGGTAAGACTATGGCTTAGATGGCAAATTATTATTCCTTATTCCTCATAATTCCTATGAAAAGTTTAGACTATTTATAGAAATAGATGTTAGGTAAAGTTGAAAGTTTATTCTTTGTTTTATCACATATTCACTTTCTGTGATCTAACCAGCCAGTAATAAAAATGCAGATAATTACAGTATAATTTAATTTACTTGCATATTATGAACTCAAACGTTTATGTCCTTACTTAATTTATTGCACGACTCATAATGCGAAGCATTAGAGTGCTTTACGATCGATTGTTTTTTGCCTCCTTTCTGCAACTGTTCCTATTGTTATCTCGACTCCTGCTAGTACACAGAACCTACCTAATTTATATACCATTGTATAGATAATTTAATGGAGATTAATTCTGTACTTTTCAAAAATTGATTTATTGCAGCAGAAAAAAAAATCATCAAAATATTTCTAAAAAAAATCCGTCAATCAAGTGTGAAACCTAAAAACATTGTAGCTTGCGAAAAAATCAAATAATTGAACCAATTTTTATTTTTAATAGATTTGTTTCACCCATAGGAAGAACTCAATTGAAAATGGCTCTTTTATTCAAAGTAGTTTAATTATAATTAATAAAAAACTAACTAATATAATATCATCACTAATAGATATCTATGGTTTTTATACGATTAAATGCGCATTATGAGTCGTGCACTTTTGCGATCATTGTACTAGGCAGTAAAGAGTAATCCTGCCTCATGGTTCTAAAACAGAGACTATTTAGGTTTTAGTTTTACAAATAATTCAGCCAAGAATTTATTCTAGCAGATCACACATCAGTCTAGCATAGAAAGTAGCTTAGCAGTGAATGCGTAAATTATAAATAAGTACCTACAGAATAGGTACAGAGGCGCACACTAGGGTGAGCGTGGGGGTCATGATTTCATGAATTAACAAGATAACTTCAAATCCGAGTACATTATGTATTGCCTGAAATCACTTTGAAGTCGAATCAATCGAGTCTAGGGCGCGTTTATGACAATAAGACTAAACTTGTAACCATAAGATCGATGCTCGACTCGGAAAGAAGAATGCACTCATTTGCATAATTTTGAAATAGCCATGTAGCCGTGCAGCCGTGTAGTTTCTAATATTACTCTACTCATATTCTCATAGTTAAGTAGGTGTTAAGAAAATTCTCTGAAGCCTTAAACCTTTCTTAAACCTTTGAATGAAATAAAAAAACCGGCCTAGTGTGAGTCAGATTCGCGCACGAAGGTTCCGTACCATTATCTATAAAAACGGCAAAAAAAATCACGTTTCTTGTATAGGAGCCCCTCTTAAACATTTATTTTATTCTGTTTTTTTAGAATTTTTTGTTATAGCGGCAACAGAAATACATCATCTATGAAAATTTCAACTGTCTAACTATCACGGTTCATGAGATACAGTCTGGTGACAGACGGCCGGGCGGACAGCGGAGTCTTAGTAATAGGATCCCGTTTTATTGTTTGGGTACGGAACCCTAACAACTAAAATAATTTGGAGTTCAATCAATGATTACGCTCGTTTAAGTTACTAGAGCATTTACAATTACATCGGTGAAAGTCCAATCAAAACAAAATTTTATTCAATAAGAAAATTTTAGTACCTACCTATAAAGAATGTTTCGATTCAACATTTACCAACGTTTAGGTACGACAGCAACAGTAAAAAGTACAAGGACGTGGGAGACTCAATTCCCACACGGAAAAAAATGTATTTAAACCTAGTCTGTGCCTACTTCTCTTGAATAATGGAATACCTACGTAGGTACATACCAATGGCCTACATTTTAATTGTTCCAAGGTCTAGATATCATATGTACTTATTTGTGTCGCTATATATCTAGGTAGCTATAGTTTGTGTCTGTAAACACACATAAGTAACATGGATGTGTCCATGTCAACTCCACGAAACCTCAACGTACATACCTAAATACCAATTAGACCAATCTCAAAATTGAGAAGGTACCTAATTATGTTTTAAACACACAAGTCCTGTACAAACAGTAGGTACCTGACACGCGTCCGCGAGATCTCAAACGTGACCTAATTACAAAGTTATGAATCTCAAGATCAAGCAAGGTCGTTATTTATTGCTACAAAGCATGAAAGGACAGACATCAGCTCGTACTGCTCGTAGTATCCACTTCTCTGTCTTCTCTCGTCCATTTAAGCTGCATCAGCTCGATTAATAACTACACTGAAGAGAAATATGTATAAAAAAGCCACTTGCAAAAGTGCCAAAAGAAATCTAAATATCTCTTAACCACACGAGTTAGTTTCATGAAGTAAAAAAATAATCTTGAAAACAGTATTCACATGGAGATATTCCGACCCAATAGGTACCCTAAATCTGATTCTCTGGTGGTACCTAATTAGTAAGTAATGAAAAGAGATGAATCCGATTTGGTCTGACTAGCCTAATTCAAACTGGCATCACAAAAAAATATTGATAATAGGTATAAATGAATCCTTCTCTCTCCTTGGCCAACGGTTCCCATCAAAATAGAAAAACCCAATATGTACCTACAACGGCTTGGGAAAGACATCCTGTAGCCATGCCGTAGATACTACTGGAACTACTGGAACTACTGGATGGTACTTGCATACCCACGGTACATGCATTTTAAGGTAAAAATGTGAAAGATTTATTATAACCTACTAAAAGTAATAGCTCACATTCGCGCGGTCAGCATTTCACAGATTGCTTACCTATATTTTATTAAATATTAAATGTCCTATACCTAAATGTTACTGTAGCCTGCATTATCCCACAGCTGGACAAAGGCCTCTTTCCATGACTTCAAGCCTTTCAATCCAGGGCTAAAGTGGACCACTGGTAGTTTGTTTTCACTAGCTCGTCCCGATCTTCTACGGGATCTACCGCGACGCCTTCGGGCTGTATAAAGTGTATGTATATGTATAAAGTGGAGACTTGTGGCTAAGTAATAACAGCCGCACGGGTCGATCGATCAGGTTAAGCCACGCTTGCCGCGGTTGGTCCGTGGATGGGTGACCATCTTCACATACCAAGACCCCTCCATGCCTCGGAAAGCACGTTAAGCCGTTGGTCCCGGCTGTCATTCGTGGATCTTTGACAGTCGTTTCGTCAGTAACCCGAAAGTCTGACAGCCAGTCTTACCAAGGGGTATCGTATTACCCAGTAACTGGGTTGTGGAGGTCATATAGGTAGTCGCTCCATGTAATATACTAGTATTCAGCTGCATCCGGTTAGACTGGAAGCCGACCCCAACATAGTTGGGAAAAGGCTAGGCAGATGATGGAGACTAAATATGATGTTTTGCTTTTTTTACAACATGAATTTTATGTTTTTTCGTTTTTATTTCGATCTCCATTTTAAACTGGGGATTGAAAACAGCAAGTTTTGCGATGCACACATTTACCTAGTCATTTTTTCATTTGTCGTCATCAATAAACTATGCCACGCCAGGTAAAATTCCATTCCTAGTCGGTTTTGGCATCTCTCAAGACATTACTTTTATATCTATAGATCTAGGGTAACTTACATTTTACTATGGACATACGTTCCAAATCCGGTATGTTATTCTGCAAAACAGTTTTCATGTCATACTCGAGTTTTCCGCACACAATAAGGGTGACCGCACGTACATACATAACCCCTTTAAACTAAACACCATTTTAGTCCGCTCGGCTGAACCATACATACCTACCTATATAAACATATATTATATGAAACAATATGGTTTTTTTGATGGTTTGCAACCCCCAGTTGACCTAAATGCCCAACGAAATTGAACTCATTTTCCAGAGATTTTTCCTGTCTCAGTATTGTTTTCTTGTTTTCACAGCATTTCGTATAGACTGTGTTTGTTTTAGCTTTATATAACTATTCATACGTGATACGAGCACGATTCCAGACAACATACCTTACGTATACCTACTTACCTATACGAGTTAGGTAGGCAAACCGATACCTATCAGCATCTGCCTAACTAATTTATTTTCTTTAAAATTGAGTCCATGGTTTCTTTCAGAGTTTTTCTCTTTGACCTGTATTTTACACTGCTTTTTTTTGTTTCTTTTTTTAAAGTGCGGATAAATAATTGTAGGCAATTATCATTCCGAACATATGTGTAGGTACGAATTTTAACACGCGACTCATATTTTTGCAAGTTATAACTTAGGTGAGTTGGCTCGTAGTATACCTACCTCTACACATAACAATATCAGCCGTGCGATTCTGTAACCATCTCACCGTGAAAACTTGGGTGAACCACCACCAAACTTGGGTGAAGTGAGCGTGGAGTGAGTCGTCAATATTGTCAATCCCTAGCATCAGCATGGCTCACAGCTCACTCTAAGCTCATTTCACCTTAGTTATCACGGTGAGATTTTTCGAGAATCTACCAGCTGATTGTGTTTTCAACAACCGATTCTCTTTCATCAGTTGATGCTAAAATATTCATAATATACCTAAAATCTTTCTTTTAGTTCCACATCGTATCAAATAATGTTCCAGCTTCCAGTAGCATAACAAACAGAAGTTAACAGTAGGTAACAAAACACTGTCAAACTTTTCCGTTGAATACTGAGCTAATGAAGTCCGTATTACTATAATCAGTGCAACCCAAAAACGGATTTGGCTCGTCCGATTTCACTTCGTAATGCAATTGGAGCGTGCCACCTGCCTCTCTGAGCAATGAAGCTCGGCCAGCGCTAAATATCAAACGAATTATCTTTTACTGTCTAGTTAAGACCACTTTAGCTTGAAAACTGCAAAATTCTAGGTAGAAAAACGTCACTGGAGAGTTCTAAATTGAGAAACTTGTGGTATTTGTTAGGGTTACTAACGCGTTGTTTTTTAATAATATTACTTAAATGACAAGCTAGTTTGAAACGAGGCATACTTGAACGTTCAAATGAAAACAAGGTTTTATTAGGCATTAGGTCGATACTTGTATCTGAGTACCTATTTAATCATCTACATTCTCACAATTTTACAACGTAGGTACTTGAGTATGTATCTAACTACGTCGGATAATCAAAATAAACTTACCTACATTTTTTTTTTCTACTTAATAAAAAAGAATACAACCAAATATTACATTAAAACCGGCCAAGTGCATATCGGACCATGCACAATGAAGGGTTCCGTAGTTGGAATGAATTTGTCCCAAGAACAAACTTAACATTGTAGTTTAAAATCATGTTCTCCCATACATTGCAACTGCAAATGAAAGTCGACTATTACTCGTAAACTTGTAAAGCCTACTTAGCTGTGATAGTTTTCCTTTTAATTTCGTTATATATACTACTATCGTGAATTTTGTTGGGTACATGTTCAAAAACAACCATTTAGCTGGCAGGGGGGGACGACGACACTTGACTCCAACAAAAATGAGCACTTTAAAGCTTAATATTTCACAAACAGATCCCTGAATAGAAAAATTGTTTGCACTAACCCGCTATATTTTTGAAAGATCTATCCAACGGTGTGGGGTATCCCACACCATGGGGTAGACGAGAAAAAAAAACATCCCCACTGTAGTACCCAAATTTTTTTTTTCATGATTTTATTTTACCACTTTGTCGGTGTGATTAATATGTATGTATATGCATACCAAATTATAGCTTTCTAGTATTTAGTCTCTGAGCTAAGCTGCGGACGGACGGACAGACGGACATGGCGAAACTGTAAGGGTTCCTTGTTCATTACGGAACCCTAAAAACTACTTACATTCTAAGAGAAAAGATAAACCTGGACCTAGACTGCTCTGTCAGCACAAATTGCAAAAGCCAACGAAACGAAATAGGTCACCATGGCGCTTCCAGCCTTTAGAAATAAAGTAATACGTTAGCTTCGAATCGAGCGTATACAACGTGTAACGTTAAATGCGAAAAAACCTCAGACACCCCAACTGATTTTTAATTCAATTGACCTATTTTAGAGAGAAAATAAGTCATTAATAAAATTGTAAAGGTTTTATGTGCTGTTTTAGTTTTACTGGCCATTCTGATCGTTTCTTGCGTCTGCGACGACACTTTATCGAGGAAGGAGTCGTCACCGGGCCGCTGCGCCGCGCTGACATTGGCTTCCTTGACCTATTAGTAAATAGACACGGCAACGTTTTTAATGAAGATTTTTTGAAAAGTGTGACCTATATTAAAAAAAGTTGTTTAATTAATTCTGCTCGTTATTCTGATCAAACTATTTTCAGGTTTTGCGCATTTAACTTTACACGTTGTATAGGTTTTAGAACCCTATTACCTACTTCCTATGATTTTTATGATTTTTTTACTTTTTATGATTTTTAATCTGTAGTAACTCCACTGGACATTATGTCTCTTGAGGCTATAATTATATCCAATATCGTTTATTAGAAAAGGAAATTATATGCAATAATCTATTAAAATAAAACCTTAACTTATATTAGGGGCTAAACTAAGTGGAACATAAGCTCCCAAGAGAACACTACAACGATGGTCAACATACGTACGAGTAAATGCCAAATTAATGTATATGGGAAGTTTTAATGAGGCTTCATGTTAACACGAATTGGGTCAAACCATTATTATGACGACATACATTTACAATCACTCTATGGCTACTTCCCGATTCTCGTGAACTTTTAACACGCATATACCGTCTCTTCGCATTAAAAGTGTACAATCTCAATACGAAATTGAGTAGATATACAGAAATGTTTAGCATCGCAAATATTATCACTTAAATAGTGAAAAAAAAAACCGGCCAAGTGCGAGTCGGATTCGCGCACGAAGGGTTCCGTACCATTATCTATAAAAACGGCAAAAAAAATCATGTCTGTTGGATGGGGGCTCCCATACAACAGACTTCCTCTCCCCTTGAATATTTATTTTATTCTGTTTTTTAGTATTTGTTGTTATAGCGGCAACAGAAATACATCATCTGTGAAAATTTCAACTGTCTAACTATCACGGTTCATGAGATACAGCCTGGTGACAGACGGACGGACGGACGGACAGCGGAGTCTTAGTAATAGGATCCCGTTTTAACCTTTGGGTACGGAACCCTAAAAAGAACGTAGTTCGACAAATCCCCGCTAGATAGCGCATTGGTTGGTTTTAAATTGGTGGAAGTTTATTCATCGTTAAACCTTTAAAACGTCCTCCTGTAAAATTAGTAAATTCTGAGATTATACACTTTTAATGCGAGAAGACGATATGTACCTGAGTACACTTAAGCTGAGACCATCATCATGCGTTATAGCCATTACCCAACTAGGTTGGAGTCGGCTACGTCAAATCGGATGCAGCTGAATATATTTTACATAGAGCGCCTGCCTATCTGACCTCCACAGTGACCACAACCCAGGAACTGGGTAATAAGATACCCCTTGGGAAGACTGGTTTTCAGACTTTCGGGCCTCTGACGACCCGTAATGACTGTTAAAGATCCACAAATTTTAATGACAGCCGTAAATTAAGCTTAAATATAATCGGTAAGTATTATAACTCGAGATAATAGACATTCAATTCATGGTGGACATCGAAACATGAATGTTATGATATTTATACTCAAAAGGTATATTGTCTTTTAAAAACTAGACAAAAACTGCTACATTTTTCAGGGCTACAATCTTTTGTCGCTGTAGACATAGAAATGGTTACCTAAGCTTCATAGTTAGCTTTACGTTCACACTGCTTCAGGTTCCACTGTTTATCACTACATAGTATAAAACAAAGTCGCTTCCCTGTCTGTCTGTCCCTATATATGCTTAGATCTTTAAAACTACGCAACGGATTTTGATGCGGTTTTTTTTAATAGATAAGAGTGATTCAAAAGGAAGGTTTATATGTATAATACATGGATAATATAGTAGAGAAACACTGATAATTTTAGAGGTTCCTAATGTGATGTCGTAAATAAACACATTTTTTGCGCTTACATTGTAAACGTTGGCTGAACCCGTCGAGATAGATCAAAATAATGCACTACAGTATTGTACACCTTAAAAAGGTCTACAAAAAAGTCCGCGATGGTATATGTCTATCTCTTAGGGATAACCCACAATAACCATTTATATATATACAAATATACTTTTTACGAGAAATAATGGCTCTAAAATTATCAGTGTTTCTCCATTGTGCAATGGAGAAACACTGATAATTTTAGAGCAGACGGACATGGCGAAACTGTAAGGGTTCCTTGTTCATTACGGAACCCTAAAAACTACTTACATTCTAAGAGAAAAGATAAACCTGGACCTAGACTGCTCTGTCAGCACAAATTGCAAAAGCCAACGAAACGAAATAGGTCACCATGGCGCTTCCAGCCTTTAGAAATAAAGTAATACGTTAGCTTCGAATCGAGCGTATACAACGTGTAACGTTAAATGCGAAAAAACCTCAGACACCCCAACTGATTTTTAATTCAATTGACCTATTTTAGAGAGAAAATAAGTCATTAATAAAATTGTAAAGGTTTTATGTGCTGTTTTAGTTTTACTGGCCATTCTGATCGTTTCTTGCGTCTGCGACGACACTTTATCGAGGAAGGAGTCGTCACCGGGCCGCTGCGCCGCGCTGACATTGGCTTCCTTGACCTATTAGTAAATAGACACGGCAACGTTTTTAATGAAGATTTTTTGAAAAGTGTGACCTATATTAAAAAAAGTTGTTTAATTAATTCTGCTCGTTATTCTGATCAAACTATTTTCAGGTTTTGCGCATTTAACTTTACACGTTGTATAGGTTTTAGAACCCTATTACCTACTTCCTATGATTTTTATGATTTTTTTACTTTTTATGATTTTTAATCTGTAGTAACTCCACTGGACATTATGTCTCTTGAGGCTATAATTATATCCAATATCGTTTATTAGAAAAGGAAATTATATGCAATAATCTATTAAAATAAAACCTTAACTTATATTAGGGGCTAAACTAAGTGGAACATAAGCTCCCAAGAGAACACTACAACGATGGTCAACATACGTACGAGTAAATGCCAAATTAATGTATATGGGAAGTTTTAATGAGGCTTCATGTTAACACGAATTGGGTCAAACCATTATTATGACGACATACATTTACAATCACTCTATGGCTACTTCCCGATTCTCGTGAACTTTTAACACGCATATACCGTCTCTTCGCATTAAAAGTGTACAATCTCAATACGAAATTGAGTAGATATACAGAAATGTTTAGCATCGCAAATATTATCACTTAAATAGTGAAAAAAAAAACCGGCCAAGTGCGAGTCGGATTCGCGCACGAAGGGTTCCGTACCATTATCTATAAAAACGGCAAAAAAAATCATGTCTGTTGGATGGGGGCTCCCATACAACAGACTTCCTCTCCCCTTGAATATTTATTTTATTCTGTTTTTTAGTATTTGTTGTTATAGCGGCAACAGAAATACATCATCTGTGAAAATTTCAACTGTCTAACTATCACGGTTCATGAGATACAGCCTGGTGACAGACGGACGGACGGACGGACAGCGGAGTCTTAGTAATAGGATCCCGTTTTAACCTTTGGGTACGGAACCCTAAAAAGAACGTAGTTCGACAAATCCCCGCTAGATAGCGCATTGGTTGGTTTTAAATTGGTGGAAGTTTATTCATCGTTAAACCTTTAAAACGTCCTCCTGTAAAATTAGTAAATTCTGAGATTATACACTTTTAATGCGAGAAGACGATATGTACCTGAGTACACTTAAGCTGAGACCATCATCATGCGTTATAGCCATTACCCAACTAGGTTGGAGTCGGCTACGTCAAATCGGATGCAGCTGAATATATTTTACATAGAGCGCCTGCCTATCTGACCTCCACAGTGACCACAACCCAGGAACTGGGTAATAAGATACCCCTTGGGAAGACTGGTTTTCAGACTTTCGGGCCTCTGACGACCCGTAATGACTGTTAAAGATCCACAAATTTTAATGACAGCCGTAAATTAAGCTTAAATATAATCGGTAAGTATTATAACTCGAGATAATAGACATTCAATTCATGGTGGACATCGAAACATGAATGTTATGATATTTATACTCAAAAGGTATATTGTCTTTTAAAAACTAGACAAAAACTGCTACATTTTTCAGGGCTACAATCTTTTGTCGCTGTAGACATAGAAATGGTTACCTAAGCTTCATAGTTAGCTTTACGTTCACACTGCTTCAGGTTCCACTGTTTATCACTACATAGTATAAAACAAAGTCGCTTCCCTGTCTGTCTGTCCCTATATATGCTTAGATCTTTAAAACTACGCAACGGATTTTGATGCGGTTTTTTTTAATAGATAAGAGTGATTCAAAAGGAAGGTTTATATGTATAATACATGGATAATATAGTAGAGAAACACTGATAATTTTAGAGGTTCCTAATGTGATGTCGTAAATAAACACATTTTTTGCGCTTACATTGTAAACGTTGGCTGAACCCGTCGAGATAGATCAAAATAATGCACTACAGTATTGTACACCTTAAAAAGGTCTACAAAAAAGTCCGCGATGGTATATGTCTATCTCTTAGGGATAACCCACAATAACCATTTATATATATACAAATATACTTTTTACGAGAAATAATGGCTCTAAAATTATCAGTGTTTCTCCATTGCACCCGTGCGAAGCCGGGGCGGGTCGCTAGTGTTTAACAAAACCATGGTTTTTTTTTGTACTTATACTAGCCAGACTTCTAAAGTACCAAAATACCCTTACGGCTAGACCGTGGCAATCGTAAAATAAGCAATGAAACGGAACCGAATAGATCACTACATGTCTACTGTAAAAAGCTACCGCTATCATCGTATTAGTAAATGTCAGCTCAATATGTTTTATCCCCACTATCGTAACGTCTTTACAGTTTAGTATTATAGACGTCCAATTTTCTTTCGCAAGGTTACACAGGTCTTGATATCATAACTAACGTTAAAGATAAGTTGTCTAGAATTGACTCTTTATTATGTACACCATACAAATTACAGATACAAATGTAGAAAATTTATATAGGATGATACTATATGTGATGGGCAGTCTAATCGTTGAAAGCGGTCTTTTAAAGACAACCTTAGTATGGATTTAAAGGACGAAGGAGAAACAATACTGCAGATAGTAATTGGTGTGATGTTTACATCTACACTAATATTATAAAGAGGAAAGATTTGATTTTTTGTTTGTATTGAATAGGCTCCGAAACTACTGGACCGATTTGAAAAATTGTTTTACCATTTTAGAAGCCGACATTATCAGTGATGAATATAGGCTACTTTTTACCGCGGCAAAATGCTTCATTCCTACGGGAAAACGGGTAATAGGACAACGGGTAGTATGAATTATCCTTCCGTACTTATCTTTTTCACATAACTTCTAAACGGCTGAACCGATTGCTAGTATACAATAAATACATACTTAAATAAAACATATACTTATCTGTACATGTGTATATCTTCATGAAACTAGAAAAAAGAACTATAAATAATGATGAAGGTTAAGATGAGAAGTGAAGTGGGTTTTTATTATAATTTTTAAAATGAACAAAGATTGAGTAGAAGAAGTTGTCTAAGGCCCGTATTTACAGAACGTCACTCAATATTCAAACATTACTTAAACTAGATTCAAGCCAAATTGATTGGTTGAAACTAGTTATAAGCAATGCTTGAGTATTGAGTGACGATCTTTAATACGGCACTAAGTATCTGATTTTCCGTCAATATTTTAGCCTTTTGACTTTAACCAGATACATCTTTATTAAACCTACGATGACCTTATTAGCATTTTTACATCCAAAAACAATCAATATATGCAAAATTGACATAAGTCTAAGCAATATGCTGATTGTTAACCTACTCCGATTCAAAGGCACGATACATTTCTGTTTACCTCAGTAGAATTTATATTTAATATTATACAATAAATAATTGAAGTCATAACAACAGCAATTGCATACAAATCAAAAACACACTGGCCTAGTTACACCGATCCATTTACCTTACATTTCCGCAGGAAAAGTTTACGAAAGAAGCAAATCTAAAAAACTTGCGACGCCGAAGTGGGAAATGCGATCCACGTATCCGTTACGGGCAAACATCTGGGAATATCTGTATGAAGATAACGTCGAACAAAAGTTCAGTTGCAGCAATAAAAGGAGACATAGGAAATGTAAACAAAAGTCGGTCGAAAGCGATTCTTGTAGGAAAACAGCTGTCTGGTTACTTTTGATACTTGCTGCTGCAATGGGAATTTTAGGTTAGTGTTGAAAACAATTAACCTATTTTCTATGGTTTAATTATTTGTACATTCCAGTAGATCAAAGATACATGTGGCCTCCAAAAGTTAGTTGAAAAATTCGATATGATTAAATATTCTAGTTCCAAATGATTGAACTGTTACACTATAACGTTTTTATTGATTAATTTAACGTTTTTTGTGATTTTTTTTGACCACTTTGTCGGCGTGGTTAATATTAATTTACTAGTACTAAGAGTCTCTGAGCTGAGCTGCGGACGGACAAACAGACATGGCGAAACTATAAGGGTTCCTTGTTGACTACGGAACTCTAAAAAATAATCATTCCCTCAGGATATCCTGATTATTTTGTTTATCTCAAATCATAATGTGACATCACACCTGAAACAGAAAAATGGAATGAAGTGGTAAACACTTTTGGAGGCCACTGTATATGGTCTCAGGAATGAGTACCGCGATGTCGTCAGACATTATCACAATGCGATCATCTAAATACTACTTCTCAGGCAACGTGTTGAAAATCTACGGGAAATACTTCCTGATTGAGAAAACTCAAACTTCTTAGTATGTCCAGCAGAAAAACACCAAATACTTTGTAGAAAATACTCTACTTGTACCAGTCGCAAGTTATCATTTTAAGGACCATAATATACCAAAATAATAGACCAGGGTAAGGCTACGATAAATAAAGTGTTAAACAACCTATAGCGTTTTTTGGTCTTTCCAAATGACAATTATGTTGAAAGAATAAGCTTGTGAAAAGAATAATGTTAGAAGTATTGAATTTTATTTATTGGAGCCTTAGTTTTTCAATAGAAAAAATAACAAGGTGACAGCAATAGAGTAAAGAGTACAAACCATAACTTTTAGTACATAGGTACACACCTAACAAGTATGATTCATATACAATAAATTAGGCACTACTTGTTACTATGACTCAACTTACTACTTTCTATAGATCGATATACCTACTCCAGATTACTTGTTTAGGACTTGTCAACGAATACAACAGGAAATCTAGAAACGAGTAATGAAGCTCATTAATTAACTTAATACAATAATTACGTAGTTATAATCTGTGTGATTAATATCACAACTCACGCTATAATTAACTCAGTTTCAGTATCTGTATGGAAGACTAACAGGATGGAGGAAGACTTGACACCTAAGACCAAGATAATGTCGTTACGTAAGTAGCTAAGTAATTGTGTTCCTTACGACGTTTAATCCAATTACATGGTGTCGTATCAAGCTTTGTAAGACAGTGGTTCCGATTCTGTTGTTCACAAACTAAACTAAATTTAAATTCTGTGCATCTTTTTATTGTATTAAGAAAAGGACAGAAGACAAATATTAGTTTAGTCCTGTCAAATTATGATACTCCATAGACAAGTTTGGACGTGATTAAAAATTTGGCTACTAAAAATATGTCAGTTCACTTCAGGCGCTGACTAATTTGACAGGACTAAACTAATATTTATCTTCTGTCCTTTTCTTAATGAAATAGAAAGAAAAAGATGCACTGACCTTAATTATGATTTAGTTTGTGAACAATAGAATCGGCGCCAGTGTAGTTTTACTTAATATTTTTGCCTGTTTAAAGGAGAAGAAGTAATAAAAAATGGTAGTTTTTTGGTTAAGGGCTGGTTTTACCAACGCCAGATAATTTTATTCATGGAATTATTTTGAATTTTTGACAGCTCTTCCATACAAAAAGTGTCAGACGTCAATTTTATTCCACGTTTAAAAAATTATCTGTCGATTGAAAAATTAACCCTAAGATAAAGAGATTATTGACCACGCTGAAAATCACGGATCTCCTCAGTAGAAGACTGCTGTGAACATCCATAACCGTATACAGGGTGATCCGTTGAAATGGAAAAATCGAAAAATATTATAGGTTGAGAAAAGAGCCCGCAAAAGTTTTTTTGTTCGTGTTGCTATCTAACATAAAAAAAAAACGTTTTTAAACGTCAAATTTAAAACTTATCTACACTAATATTATAAAGAGGAAAGATTTGATTGTTTTTTTTTGTATTGAATAGGCTCCGAAACTACTGGACCGATTTGAAAAATTCTTTTATCATTAGAAGCCGACATTATCCCTGATGAACATAGGCTACTTTTTACCGCGGAAAAATGCTTCATTCCTACGGCGGGAAAACGGGTAATAGGATTTAAACGGCGGGAATTCCGAATTCTACGCAAACGAAGTTGCAGGCGGATGCTAGTATCTTATACTGACAAGTCATTATTTAACTGAGAACGTTTGATATTTTATGTGAGTAAAATAATATCATAACAAATTACTACCTACTTACTGACTAATGAACTTTTAACAACACCGAATATCGTAAATACCTATCCGTAAAACAACCACGTACAAGTAAATTCCATGTAAATTGCCTACCATTAAAATAACTGGCCTCTACCATCCATCAAGTCTTATCGGTAATTAATGCAGAGTAATAAAAGTTTTTAATTATGTATGTCGCCATGGGTGCATCGTAGAGGGTATTTGAAATAGGAGTACGTGCCTAGTAGGTCAACTCGATTTCAACCTATTAATGACCTAATGGATCCTCCCGATCGACCAAATTGACCCTTTTAATCTTTTCTTCAAAGGGCCGATTTTTTTATCGCCCGATGACTTTTATCTTAGGAATTAAATGGCGGTTTGACAGCTTTTGTACAGAAAATAATTAGATATGTCAAACAGCCAATATATCAATTCTTCAGTTAAAAGCTATCTGGCTTTTGAAAAATCAACCCTTATGTAGTATAGCACTAAAGGATGCCAAACAAAGCAATAGTTACGTATGGGAACGTAGATACGGAACCCTGCTTTCACGGGTACTGACTCATGCTTCAACCTAGCTGAAAAATATCGTCTTTTCTCCTCCCAATTAATGCAGAACCTGACCTCTGGACACTTGCGACCAACATTCAAGATTCGAATTAATCAAATTAGAAATTGAATTGTCTACACTAATATTGTAAAGAGGAAAGATTTGATTGTTTGTTATTGTTTTACCATTAGAAGCCGACATTATCCCTGATGAACATAGGCTACTTTTTACCGCGGAAAAATGCTTCATTCTTACGGCGGGAAAACGGGTAATAGGATTTAAACGGCGGGAATTCCGAATTCTACGCAAACGAAGTTGCGGGCGGGTGCTAGTAACGTATACTTTTGCAAAGCCTATGTGCCGCTAGTTGCAATGGTTTCAATCTCTCTTTTCCAGCCGGTACGGACTCATCTTCATCGGTCAGCTTCCAATGCTGCAACAGAATGAAATATTTAGCAGAACAGCTCGCCAAAGCGGAACAAACTCTCAGGTAGAATAACTCTGATAACTAAATAAACGGTCGGATTTTCACAGGAATGTCTATGTCACATAGATTTGTTGTCAGAAACCCATTTATTGCAAGAAAAACCTTTAAATGCTACTCTACCGCAGCACCGTGAGCATCCGTTCGTAAACGTTGGAAAGCGCGTATTTGAGATTTTTTATTGCAAGATAAACATAAAACCACTTTATATGGAAACGTTGCTTAGAGAGGTTTAAAAGTCAACGGGTTTATTTATAAACGATGATTGAACTTAAGTAAACGTCAAAAATGTATGGTTACACAGTCGTTAATCATTACTTAACTTTAAGCAACGTTTATAAATAAACCCTATTTTTGCGAACCTATTAATTAATTTTATAATGATTTGATTGGAACGTCCTCAGCAAATAAAGCGAGCATTACAAACCTACCTGCGAACTTTGTGACTGTAAAGGGGTACCACAATTTAAATTATTATGTATTGTTCGTGATACGTTGAAAAATGTACTTATACAGAGTGGATTTTTGAGACTTCCATAAGTTTTTGAGACCTTTTGATCAGATTTTTTTTTAAATTCACTGTCAGCTAGAAAATGGGCAGTTTTCACCAAATCTTTTTTAATGACAATCGATCCTGTTTCTTATAAGGATCAAAAAGTATATCGGACCAACTGGGGTTTCAGTACCTTGTATAAAAGTCAGAAATCGCAAAAAAAAAACTTTTTCCATACTTTTCGTATGAAAGAAAGTAAATGTAAGTTACTTACTTTTTTATGATGGACAGACTAGCCGAAAATAAATAATATTATAATTTTATTTGCTTTAAGAACAAGCAAGTTTGTTGCTTGCGATTTCCGACGATCTGGGAAAAAATTACCTACCACAATAATTTAGAACTTTAGACTTGTATGGGAACGGTTAAAAAAGACTGTCCGCTAATAGTCAGAAATCGCAAAAAAAAAAAACCTTTACATGGAAATTTTTTTTTCAAATGCAACAAATAAAACTATCTAATTTTTGTTCTCAAAACAAATAAAATTATAACGCGTATTCGTTCGAAATTAGAATTTCATTTTTTTTTTCGGCCAATCTATCCGGAGGTTACTAATTTCCAATGAAATATTTGGTAATAGTTTTTTTGCGATTTCTGACTTTTCTAGTAAGTACTCAAACCTCAGTTGGTTCAATAGTTTTTATTTTTTATCCTTATGAAAAACAAGAGCGCTTGGCATCAAAAAAAGTTTTTGTGAAACCTGCCCTTTTCTTGCTGACAAATTTTTTTTTTTTTCAAAATCTGTGAGTGCATCATCATCAAAATATCTGAAAATGTTATGAACAGCGTCCTAAGAGCGTTTTCGTGTAGCGACTACGGTTCAGGTACCTGTCCTTACAGCTCCATCTCAAAAATCCACCCTATTTATTGTGGTGAGAACTGTGAAATAAATCTTTATTATTAGTTGTTAGTCGCAGCATTTAGCGAACGAATCCTTGCACGCAGTGTCAGACGCTCCTTATTATTCATACTGCCAGTGTTGCCGCTTAGGAAAAAATAAAGTCACCAAACTTTTACTAAAATGTCACTAGATTCGGTGAAAAAATAAATTCAAAAAGTCACTAGAAGTCACTAAATTATTTAATCATCCAAATTACTGATTATAGAGGTAATTAAAAACAAATATGAAAAATCAATGAACAAAAAAAAAACCTTTCAGTTTGAATTAAACGAAAACTGTGCTTAAAAATTAATTAGTTGAAATAAATCCTCATCTATTATCACTGTATCATAAAGCTTCGTTCGGCATGGTGAAAGTGGACGGTTGCTCTGTGGTTGCAGTGGAAGTTGAAGCTTGCGGTTGTTCTAAGGATTTAGATTGTGCAGTTTTCGTATTTATATTTTTAACGGTTTTCGTCATTTAGGACAAGACTTCACGTGGTAAAACATAAGTTTTGCAGGTTTCTTTTAACCTAACCTAACTATAATAATACATCACTATACTTTAAACCACGTAAACATTATAAGATAGCAATATATTTTTCTCATGACAGAGTGAGATGCATAATCATGCGTATAATATCGAGCTAAATGCTGCAACGTGGAATGCTGCTTATAAGGAAATACCCGGTTAGTCTAATGAACATTTCGTGTTGCCAGTGCATCTTACTCAATAACTACACAGCATTCAAACTTTTCTGGCTGATTAAAAATAGATAAATTTTGCGTCAACAAGTTAAATAATATATATATTATGACTGCTGTGTTGATCATGAAAAAGTCGCTAAAAGTCACCAGAGATTTTTTGGTCACTAAATCATAAAAAAATGTCACCATAAACAGCAAAAACTCACTAGATCTAGTGACAAAGTCACTAAAGCGGCAACACTGCATACTGCAGTGTTAAAGTTTCACAAAACAAAACCTAATTCGAACAAGGAAGTTCGAGTAAAGTCGCGGATATGAACTAGTTCGTTTAATTTGCTCCTTGTGCGTTTGAAAGGGAACACGACTTCCCTCTCCTTTGAGTCACAAGGCTTACCTTACCTATACATTTATGCTTATCGTTTGTTAATACAATCTTTGAACGTTTATAGGTATATTTGTATTGATATTGGTATTGATAAGGATTCAGAAAACAGGAAGTACGAAGTAGCAAGTGTAGCAACCACATAAATAAATAAGAAAAGTCTTTTCATTCAATTCTGCTCCGAGTTTATTAGGTTTATAATATGTACAGCCGGTCGATTCTGTAAAAATCTCACCGTGAAATCATAAGTGAAGTGAGCTTGAAGTGAGCAGTGTCAATAGTGTTAATCCCTAATGACAGCTCACTCCACGCTCACTTCACCCAAGTTTTCACGTTGAGATGGTTACAGAATCGCACGGCTGATGTCTTGCCTTCATTAAGGAAGATTAAAATATATACCTGGATAAACTTCTTATACTAAATTAACTACGATAAAAATATAATAACCTAACCCAACTAAAACAAAAATATAGCGTTGAAAAATAAACCCAACAGACTGGCATTCCCACGTTGTATGGCATAACCTATGGGCAAGTTAAAAGCCAGCACTTGGGTCACGGGAAGTTTCAACCATTAAATTCTTATGTAGGTAACCCAGTCATTATTAGCTGGTGAACGTCAACCGCTGAATACTATGTATACCTACTGCAGAATTAGCTGAGAAAGGAAAGAAAGGACGTCATTGCACAGGAGGGAACGGTGCAATAACTACTAACTACTACAATGACTATTACTAACTACTACTACAATGAGAACTACTACTAACTACTACTACTACTACAATGAGAATAGGAACTACTGATAGAAAAATACTTATCATTTCAGAAACACGCTCAGATCTCGGACCATGATGTTGGCATCGCGCACAAAGACCGGTAACATATACCTTATTCATTCATTACACATTAATTTACCTATATCATTAAAGTTCTCTTTGGAGACTCGTGGCTATTTTATGAATCACTAGCGACCCGCCCCGGCTTCGCACGGGTGCAATGCTGATCACTACATAGTGTAAAACACAGTCGCTTTCCGCTGTTTGTCTGTCCCTATGTATGCTTAGATCTTTAAAACTGCGCAACGGATTTTGATGCGGTTTTTTTTTTAATAGATAGAGTGACTCAAGAGAAAGGTTTATATGTATAATACATGCATAATATAGTAGATAAACACTGATAATTTTAAAGTCATTGTTTCTCGTAAAAAGTATAGGATAAAAAATGGTTATTGTGGCTTATCCCTAAGAGATAGACATATACCATCGCGAACTTTTTTGTAGACCTTTTTAATGTGTACAATACTGTAGTACATTATTTTGATCTATCTCGTAGGGCTCAGCCAGCGTTTGCAATTTAAGCTCCAAAAAAAGTGTTTATTTACGACATCACATTAGAAATCTCTAAAATTATCGGTGTTTCTCTACTATATTATGTATGTATTATACATATAAACCTTCCTCTTGGACCACTCTATCTATTAAAAAAAACCGCATCAAAATCAGTTGCGTAGTTTTAAAGATCTAAGCATACATAGGGACAGACAGCGGGAAGCGACTTTGTTTTATACTATGTAGTGATATGGCCCGCTGTCAACAGACAGAATACCGAAAATTTCACTACCGAAACCGAAATTACCCTAGCATATCGATAATTTATTCGATATCCCTCGATACTTCAACGACCAAATGCCAGTAATCAGCCTAACCTAAGTTACATTATTGGCAAAGCCGAAAATGTTGTTGCAACGTTTATTGACCCTGTGCCTAAAATACATTCCTATAAATGTTGGATTTATGCACAAAGAGAACGCAAAGTGATAGATATCTTAAAATGCAAACTTAATATCATACTTCTGAGAAGTTTAATATACTTCAACGGGGCGAATTTGAAACGAAAATTTATTAGTATGTATTTAAGTGCAAAGGTTTAGATTTACCGTTTTATTACACTTAAGTATTTACATAATTATGGCGTAGTAAAGCATTCATAAAAGTTTATCAATTAATATAAGTACGCTACCTACACCTCTTCTAAACTGCAAGTCACTACACTATAACATCGAAACTACCCGTCTAACGAATCGTCTAAAGTTCATCGCTACCTTTGATCTAACGTGACCGATTCTCTGTAATCTAATCTCCAACTTTCATTCGTTCAGAACAAATGGCAACAGTTGCAGGGGCTAAGGATATTGATACACGATACATAGAAGGTGCGACGGCGTCAAAGGGTAGTGATACAATGGAGTGGGGTGGTAGGGTAGCCCTGTGGGGGGTCGTGCCATTGTGGCGCGATGCCCCGCCGCCCGACACTGTGCTCGCCTTGCGAAGACCTACGCTGTCCGACTGTTGGCCTTTCATGTGAGTCGAATTTCAAAGATTAGAAGTAGATACTTGATAGGTACTTAGTTTAGTTAGTTTTGGAACGTTTGATCGTTGGTTTTAGTTGGTGTATTGTAAACGCCTTTGGGGATAAAGATATCGAAGTTTGGGCAACTATAATTTGAATGCTATTTTACAACTTATAGAGAATAATGGGCACGTTTTACATCATACATGAGACACTACAGGTTGCATCGTACTAAAAACTTAGCTTTGGATAAGGTTTACGGAGCAAGCTACAGACAGCTTTAAAAGAGAAAATCAAGAACTTATTACTGATCTATAATCCCAAAGGACATAATTATGATTAGCCCTCAGCCCACACAATACCTACTAGCAAGACAAATGCTTTGCAAATTCAGGAACTTCCTTCTGTCCCATACCCACTCCTTTAGGGACACTCGTACTTATTGACTTTATTGAGTCTATCTTATTGAGTCATAATTATAATCTGAGGGGTGAGAATTGGTCAGCTGTAACTGACGGGGTCCGCTAGGGCCGATGCCTGCCAGGGTCGCGGATTGTTCGAAAGTGTTACCGTGGCCCTTGGCACTGGCAACTGAAGGAACACGGGTGGGTTTTAGTCAGTAAAAGTCTGACACACCCTCCCGCTCCGCCCGGAGCGGGAAAAGTTATTTGATAATTTCCCACCCAAAAAAAAAGGGGTGAGAATTGCCAACTGTGTATCCAATATTGGTCCAACCACGCCACTGTTTAATTATCACCATTCATTCACAATAACAACAAGTCCTTCAAACAACATATATTTTACAAACAAACCCTTACTAACATAGCAATTATTTTCAGTGGTTCATACGGCGAAATAATTATACGACTGCCACAAACGCAGAGGGTGCGTTACATCACAGTCGAGCACATACACCCAGACACCGCCCGGAGTGCGCCCAAGCATTTCGTAATATACGTTAGTAGTCAAACAGCTGAGATTACGGCTTTGAACTCTCAATGCTAAAACAAACGTGATAGCTACATCATAGAAGCACATTGAACATAATTGCCATTCTGCATAGCGGTTCACTTATGTGCCTATTACTGAATGTGACTCGCGGTTTCGCTCGAGTAAAGCGTTAATTTTATGATGTTAATTTTCTTTACGTGTTTGTCTAGACATTATAAGAAAAGTAGGGTTTTAAATCGTTTTTCCCCTACACGTGTCAGAAAATGAGTTATTTTAAGTCAAACAAAAACAACTTTATCCATGAGTAAATAAAGTTGATTTAGTTTTTGCCGTTCGACGCTGTCTTTTGAACCGCAAAGCGAAAAACGCAATAAGGTACCCTAACGACCTTCCGCGTGGAAACTAGCAACACAGAAAATATATAATCAGCCAGTGTAAGAGCGTTTGCGAATTCAAGATCCGAGTTCCACCCGAATTGGAAATGTTATAAATTCGGACGGATGGAATCATGGAAAAAGGATCTAGTGCACGTGACCCTCGATATAAATGGTACTATGGGCACTTAGGGCCGTCATTTCTCGGAATCGAACCGGATGCAGTGCGAAAACGCACTAATAGATATTACTGTGGAAAATAGTAAAGTTATTATCCTACACTGCAGTTCAATCGGCATTATTATAATCTGGCATACACGTCTGCATTTCCATTTAGAGTTCTTCGCCTTTCATAATAAAACATGTACTACCTAGGTTCTTATGTATACGATGCAATCTTATCAATAGATACATCGTATCTCTAGTCAGAATCTGTTGAAATCGTTACAGACATAGATGGAATATCTTGATTTCAATTTCTTAGGAAGCTCTTCAGTGAAATTGTTTTCCACAAGCGCATAGACCAGGGTTTCCCAAAGTATGGGTCGAATATTGGAGTGGGCCCTGTCTGTAGAACGATACACCGGCCGACCGAGCCATTTGTTTGTTTGTTATTGGAAAAGCTATTTATTCATATTGATAGCGGTTAAATTTCCTAGAGGTGGGTCCCGAGTTTGTAAACTTGTATTAGATGGGACGTAGCCCTGACAACTTTGGGAACCACTGGCATGGACAATTCCACTAGAAGCAGAGATGCTATGTTATTCGTGTCATGTTGCTTGTTCTCGTCTTAGCTCGGGCTCGGATATGTGAGCTCATGCAAATTCAGTTCTGTTATTCAGCAATGCTTTTGCATTGACTAATCCTGTGAAGTAAAGTGACGCCACTGTGACGTATTCTAGTCCAGCAGACCATATAATTTTGCGTCCTTGCTTTCTCTTTTCTGCATTTACTAGTTTTTTTTTTTTTTTATCTCATAATAAATTCTGCCCGCGACTTTAATCGCGTAAAACTTCTTTTCCCCCGACCCACCCCGTCGTCGCATCGCCTGCCCCCGCTATAATTTCGTTTTCGATTAGCGTTTTTTCCGACTTCTTTTATTTTGCTCGGCTTCTTTGGGTCTTAGCGTGATATTCTATAGCCTTCCTCAAGAATTGGGTTATCAAATGCTATTATTGCTAATATTTTTTTTTTAATCCGACTGGTAGGTACGTCCAGTGATAAGGGCGTTCAGACAAAATTTTCAGCTATATCATTAGTATAGATTATGCATTTGTAGGCGGCTTTGGCCAATCCTATCCAAGACGTGAAGCAGGGGCGTAGCTACCGCCGTATCAGCCGTATCAATGATACGGGGCCCCCGGGCTACAGGGGCCCCTAACGCGTGTAAGCAAAAATTAGTAAAATGTTAGTCACTTAATCTTGTGCTTCCTGGGAAAAAAACATATAAAAAAACTGTCATACGTGCCTATAGAGTTTTCACTTCAGAAATGACAAAATTCTAAATGACAGTTTCTAGGAGGAAGCGATAACTTATAATCAATAAATATTTATTTTAATTTAATGCAAGCATTTTTGTTTCTTTTGTGAGAAATCTTTACCCTTCATTTGGGCCCCCCAACTAATTTTGATACAGGGCCCCTCCAAGGCACGCTACACCACTGACGTGAAGTAAGGTCTTAAGGTTGGCCGCACATCTGGCGAAGCGCGATTTTCACCAAAAACCCTATGGCATTAAGTCCGCCCCTATACATTTATGTGCTTGAAGTATTAAATAAATAAATAATAAAAAAAGAAATATCAACCTTGCATAGGTTAAATAAAGTTTTAAAAAATGGGACTTCCATTAGTCCGAGAGCGACGATATCGCATAAAAGCGGAGAGGTTATTTATTTTGACATAATTTAAAGAAACGCAATGTTTTGTTTGGCAATGAAAACCTCGCTTCGTCACGGTCGCAGGCCCTTACGCCAACCCCGCAGTGTGGAAGTACAAGAAACGCATTTACAGTAGTAGGTCCAACACTAACAATGGCGCCGATTCCCGTGATCATAAACTAAATTTAAGTTCAGTGCATCTTTTTCTTTCTATTTCATTACGAAAAGGACAAGATAAATATGAGTTTAGTCTTGTTAAATTAGTCAGCGCCTGACGTAAATTGACGTATTTTTAATAGCCAATTTTTGAATCACGTTTAATCTTGTCCATAGAGTATCTTAATTTGACAGGACTAAACTAATATTTATTTTCTTTTCGTAATGAAGTAGAAACAAAAAGATGCACTGAACTTAAATTTCGTTTAGTTTGTGAACCAGGGAATCGGCGCCAAAGACTCACGCCTGATTCTATACTGTGCCATAATATGAACGAGGTATTAATTTATTTTTACCATTTTTAGGGTATGCTCGCCAACAACACTTGGGTCAAAGTAGCAGACGCACAATACCAAGCTGAAGGTCCCCCGAAACAATACTACCCTTTAGCCTACAATCATATTGAATGGAAGAGCTTAGTATTCCGCGTGCTGACTAACCAAGGGAACAAGAAATATACTTGTGTTTATAGGGTCCATTTGTACGGAAAAGTTGAAAATAGTCTAGTTCCTTTTAACAAATTGTAAATGAATAAATAGGTGCTGGATATGTACTGTGGTCTTTCTATTTATGCCTTATGTCCACTTTTACTTCACATAGTTTCTTGAATAGCAGTATATATATAATAGTGTATTTTCGCTCAGAAATTACAATTTCATTCCTAAAAACAAAATAGCCACCTGTGAGCTGTCTCAGCATCACTCACACTTGCAATAAACCCCGAACCCGTAATTTCAAATTATTTACTATGCCCTCACAAATACTACATTAGTTAACTACTGTACAGCTACAATCTACCTTCAAATCTATATTTTCTAGGGAAGGTCTACAAAAAGGATCAGTATTTAGTAGTAAATAAAACATGTGGTTGGTTTTACGTTATATTAACCAAAGCAAACGCAACATTTACGAAGCGCTCCAATCCTGGGCAGAGCCTCCCCAAGACGGTGCCGGCGCAGCCGGAGCCGGAGCCGGGGCGGCGGCGGCAGCCGCAGCTGTGCTGCCCCACTCCTCTTGGACCTGAGAACAAGCATGATTTGTGTTAAATATTAACTCAGAAAACATCTAAAAGGCAATTATAATAAGAGTTCTAATGTGCAAAACTGTACATCGGGAAGGATTGCGTATTATGATACGATAATCGATCAGATACGAGCATACAAAGCGAAGTCGGCCATAACCCAATGTTTATTCCCTACTGCTTGACAAAATATGACAGTCCATTCGATTTTCTTCTCAAAACAGCACACATAGTATACAACAGGGATTGCTACACAATATTCCAATTCAATGATCTTTGCGAGGATGAATGAAAGTGGCCAATTCGATCGAATAAAATGGCGTGCGAGTGGAGGCCTGGCAGTGGACTGCTAACAACTGATGATGAATGTTCCAAGAAGTTTAATGTCTTTTTTTTTATTGTGTTACTGTCCCACTGCAGAGCAAAAGCCTCTTCTCATATGCTCATACAGCGAAGGCATGAGCATTGATCACCACACTTGCTTAAGGCAAATCGGTAATGTCAGACTAGAATATTTCAACTATGTTCTACATACCTGAGCAGCCCAGTCTTCCTGCGCGGGGGGAGCTCCGAAGGTCGCGGCCGGTGGTGGCGCGGCGTCCTCAGCCCATGATGTGACGGGCTCCACTGACTCGTTCCAGTCCTCGTGCACGGGTGCAGGCACCTCAGGTTTAGGTGGTGGTGGGGCCTAGGATGAATAAGTCATTACTTTTATTTTGCAAATTAGGTCATGGATTTCATTGTTACAACGGTACAAGGTTCTTTTGGCGCGTGGCCAAAATTGGAACTAACCCCACCACTTTGTTTCGTCGTTACAATTTCTGTGACAATTTCAGAAATGGTTACCAACTACACCCCCTTGTCAATGTCATTCAGGCGCTAAAAGATCCTAGTAGCACTCAATATAAAATAGGTATTAAATCATCAAGTTTCACAAGACTCATGTTTGTAGTCGTCGCTTATAAAGTTCGATGTTTTATTTATTACTGTCCATAAAAACTGGCCCATGATTAATTTATTTTAATTTGATTGGGTGATAGTTATTAGAAGTACTTCAGCTGGCAGATAATACAACAGCAAAATTAGATAAAACACTCATATAATACAAGAGTAATATTAGAGATAACACTAACTTTACATTTATTCAATAAGAACTCAGTTTGAATTTGAGCCTGGTTGCTGGACCTATAACTTGCAGTTTTGGCACAATGTGAAGCACCTGAAAAGTCATTTATTCAAGCTAGGCTGAGAATCAGCACTTTTCAAATGTTAAAATTACAAAAGACAGTCCCCCAAAATGTCCGCCCTTCACCACTTCCTAGTGCTTTTGCTGGGGAGAAAAAGTAACTTCAGATGCAGTCGTGAGGCACACATTTCGGCATATTGTTTTTTTTTTACAACCATTTTTTTTTAATTTGCAGAAAATGTATGCCTTCAGCCTTTAAGTCTGCATTAAGTGAATGTATTTTTTTCTTTTTCTTTTCATTCTTTCTTTTTATGCACCTTTGCCTTCCTGTGGGGAGAAGACAGGCATTACATCTTCAAATATCTTTATAACTATATATTTTTAAATGTAATACTTACAACCACTTGCTCCTTAGCCTGTTGCTCCTCCTTTTCGCTCTCTTCAGGGTCGCGGTAGAAGAACAGGTCGACGACCACGTCCCAACGCTGGTCGCGGGCGAGCACACCACGCAGTCTGAGGACCTCTCGCGCCAACAGCCACCACATCAGACCAATGGAGTGAGAGGACTGTGAATAAAAAAATATGATGATTATTAGTTTTTAAAATAATTAATTCTAGATGGAGGGACAACCTAAAGGAGGTGGCTGGGACAGACTGGATGCGGAAGTCGTAGGGCAGGGTGTTGTGGCGCAGCCTGGGAGAGGCCTATATCCAGCAGTGGACTGCAGTAGGCCGAGTTGATTCATTGATTGAAAATAATAAATATTAGACCACTACAGACTTTTAGAATAAGAACATAAAAATATATGAATTTGATACCTATATTAACTTTTTAAGCTAAATAAAAATATTTGTCATGGTTGATACTTGGAACTGTATATTGATTTTACTGATAACTGCAGCACATTGAACAGCTGTCTGAGTACTGTACTGACAGAAAACTAGCATACTTCAAACATAAACTTGTTCAAACCTATATTTATATTTACATAGCCTACTCTGTACTTAAACTAAAACTGAACTACATGTATGAATCGACAATCAAGCAAATATTTAAATGCTTCTAGGGACATTGTTAGTACCTTAGTGTTACATGGGATGGCGATGTCAACGAAACGCAGGGGTGAGTCAGTGTTGCAGAGAGCAATGACTGGAATGTTGACATAGGAAGCCTCTGTGATGGGCTGGTGGTCCTGAGCAGGATCCAGAACGATCAAGAGACGGGGCTCACGGAACGCAGCTTGGATCTGTTAAAAAAAAAATAATTACAGTACTGAAAAAGTTTCACTGTAATATTATTTATTATTTAGGTTTAGATTGCTTTTTCTAAACAGTGAGAATAATCTTATTATTATTACTACATAATTGCAGTCAGTGGTTCCTTGGTTTATTTATCATCATTTGAAGGAGTTATGTACAGACGCCAGCACATCAAGGTACTACAATCTGTCAGATTTCTTTAATAGATTTTCAACTTTAGCGCTAAAGCATAAGGTTCAAAGTTGATTTGGAAAATCTGACAGTTTAAGGTAGCTTGATGTGCTGGCGTCTGTACAATAATAACCACTTCTTTTATGATTGAGGGATAAAAAAAAATAACAGTATCCTTAGTAGTCAGGAACACTTCATTTTCTAAGGCATAATTATTGATCATTCTGATAATTACCTGGTTAGTGAACGCACCAGGAGTGAAACGCCCAGCAATGGGGGTAGCTCCGGTGTGTGCGGCGAACTTGAGCACAGCACGCTGACCGAAGGGACGCGACGAGATGACGAACACGTCCGCAGGATTCTCGATGGCAACCACGGCGCGGGCAGCTAGCACGAGCTTCTCCCAAGTACGGCGCAGGTTGATTACGTGTGTACCATCAGCGCGGCGCTTGTACACGTACGTTTCCATCTAAAA
Source organism: Eremobia ochroleuca (assembly GCA_949629135.1). Classification (NCBI taxonomy): domain Eukaryota; kingdom Metazoa; phylum Arthropoda; class Insecta; order Lepidoptera; family Noctuidae; genus Eremobia; species Eremobia ochroleuca. The sequence goes on from OX451391.1 coordinate 14,396,023, forward strand.
CCATCAACTTCATCACAACATGTTCATAAATAACCCACATGTTGGTAATTAGAGAGTGATAACTCAGTTGGGAGAATGGATCTTCAATATTTTCAGACATATATGGAACGGATTCTTGGCTCATCATGTTTGCTTGCATGTTATTTTTTACTTTTGAGGTTATGTTTCATAGTTCGGTACCCACCTGGAAGTTGACATTTTCCGACCCAAGATGAGTCGTTGCCGCCAGCATCTTGGTGACATCCTCCTCGTTGAGGGCGAGTATGTCTAATCCTCCCGACATCGTTGCGTTTAAATGAGTTACGGCTAAACCTAAAACAACAAATGTGAGACCGCTAAAACACAACGTCCAAAATTAAGTTTACACCATATACGCAAAAAATACTTTACATTTTAAGTTGAACAACAGTTCTTACTCCAAATTCAATCACTTTCTTCATTTATTCAGGCATGATTTAGAAACAAATTAAAGATTTAGAAAATACTTACGCGTATAATGCCACTGGGAGGCGATATGGACATAAAAGAACTGTCAAACTTGAATGTCAGTGTAATAAACTTATTTTGACAGCTTCATGTACTTGTTGATAACTTCATGTGTCGTGCTGTTTCTTTCTATTCGCTGATTTTCTCAATGTATAGAAAGAAGTATAAAGATTTTGGCAGTTCTGCTACTAAATTCTTGAACAAAACCGAAAACTTCCGAAAAGCGCAACTACAGCCTTTATGGTTGCGTTCTGAAATAAAATCAAGTGAGAGACTGTAGATAGTCTGTGGTGTACCATTTACATAATACAATAAATACATACATAAAGTATTTATACTTCCTATCTGTTAATATTGACTACAAAATCTTAAGTGGTTTGAATGACACATTGAACACATTCAATTGTTGACTTTATTAAAATGGAAAGCAAAATTAGCAGAAACCTACTGTTGAAAAACATAATTAAATAGACTTTCAACCTAAATCACTTAGTACGGTACAAATTCTACACAGTGGCCTGTGAAACAATGTTTAAAGAAAAACCGGCCAATCGCGAGTCGGATTCGCGCACGAAGGGTACCGTACCATTATCTATAGAAACGGCAAAAAAATCATGTCTGTTGTATGGGATGTTGTATGGCCTCCTTAAATATTTATTTTATTCTATGATTTAGTATTTGTTGTTATAGTGGCAACAGAAATACATCTGTGAAAATTTCAACTGTCTAACTATCACGGTTCATGAGATACAGCCTGGTGACAGACGGACGGACGGACAGCGGAGCGGGAGTAATCGGGTTTTACTCTCAGTGGCGGACTAAGCCCGTCAGAGGCCCGGGGCGGCAAAGCTGAATGAGGCCCGGGGCGGCAAAGCTGAATGAGGCCCGCGGCGGCAAAGCTGAATGAGGCCCCCCAGCTGTAAAAAAAATGTAGTTTTAAAAGCTTTTTATTCAGTTCACATTTCTATGTATGAATAAGTATTTATGTTTAGGTCGTTAAAATCTGGCAAGTGACATTTAAATTCGAATTAAATTATTTAGGCTAAATAAACATACTTACCTACAAAATGGAATGGATATTGGTGAGGAAAATAAAATACGAAACGATCGACTAAAAAAAAAATTTGATGATATAAATCAAAGATATGTTTTTTTATTTTTTGTAGCGTGTTATATTATTATGTGTTTTCGTGACTTCAATTTACTGATCTCCTCAATAACTTCTATGTAATCGATTTCTTTGGAAATTTTTCTTTCTATTGAAAGCACGGCTAGGTTAACAAGTCGCTCTTGATCCATTGTACAGACCAGCACATCAAGCTACTACAATCTGTCAGATTTCTTTAATAGATTTTCAACTTTATCGCTACAGCATAAGGTTCAAAGTTTATTGGGAAAATCTGACAGTTTCGGGTAGCTTGATGTGCTGGCGTCTGTACATCGAAAATATTTTTAACTAGTTTAAGTTTCGAAAAACTCCTCTCGCATGATGCAACCGAGATGCAAATGGTCAAGAAGTATATCTTGATGAAATTATGTAGGTACTAAGCACATTTTTAAAGTCTTGTTGAGGATTTGATCAGGGGAACGCGGAGGCATTAGGGGGCCCCCCAAGACCGGAGGCCTGGGGCGGGCCGCCCCTTCCGCCCCCCGGTTAGTCCGCCACTGTTTACCCTTTGGGTACGGAACCCTAAAAATCTCCAAGGCCCCCGAAACACTAACAAAAAATTGCAAAAAACGTAAGAAATTTTTAATTTCGCGGACCACCTTCGCACATCCCCCATAAATTGTGGTTTACGATCGATAAAATTGTGTCTAGACTAAACTAGTCTAAACATGACCCAAAGTGACTAAAACTTAGTTCAAAAAGGGAAACTTTTTACTCGACAAGATTTCTAGCTAGATAGTCTTCATAAAAATAATAGTGGCAATGACCCCAAAGTAGTTTTAAAAACTTCTACTGATTATTACGAGATATTTTTAAAATGTTACAGTGCTGCAAGCTTTTCTAGCCCGGAGGCTTTAATTGGAACTAAAAGAAATCGCTATGAAAAGTGACAAAAGCTGCCATTTTTTGTTGGCTTGGCCGACAGCGCTGCCGTCACCGCGCCAGTGCACTCATTTTACGTTTTGTCGAAAATGGACTGAAAATCTGGCAACTCTGTAGAGATCGCTGATCGGATGATTTTTAGTACATGGTAACATATCCTTATACTTTTGTGACTGGTGATGTGACTGATGTGTGGCCTGTGAACGGAGATTATTTTTCCGTATCGGCATTATATCGTAATAATTTTAGATTGTTCTGTAAGACAATACATGCATTATGATTACTTTACTTCCCTGACCTTAAACGTTGTAAAAAGTTTGTATACTTAGTGAGTTATTTTGGTAATCGGTGACATTTTAGTGAAGTGCCTAATTTGATCATGGAGGCTATAGCAAAACACGATTTTACTGCAACTGCTGATGATGAGCTCAGCTTTAGGAAGAATCAAGTCCTCAAGGTATTGGGTGCATTCCTCGTAATGATGTGCAGTGAATTTTATTTTGTAAAGTGACAGGTCCTTTCTAGAATTTTTGATATTACAGATACTAAACATGGAGGACGATATGAACTGGTACAGGGCTGAATTAGACGGCAAAGAAGGACTTATTCCTAGTAATTATATTCAAATGAAAAGTCACAGGTAAATACTTACATTCAATGAAGAATGTTTCTGTTTCTAATAATAGTCTTACATAAATCGTTCCTATTAATTCCGTTAGTAAAAACAAGACTAGATAGGTATTTATGTTTAGAATAACAAAATCCCGTTGTGTATCACATAAATCTTTATTATTTTACAACATGTTACATTCCTGCATACAGCCCAGTGACTGCATTATCTGTTTACACCAAACATACCAGATTCAATGCACAAGAATGAAACCTATTAAATCTCTTCACCAAGAAGGCTGTAAGAGGTTATAATCGTATCTCGATTGATTTATTTTATCCTACAGTATGATAATCCCACTGTAAAAGTCTTATAATGGGCCAGCTAAACTTCTAAATAAAACATAAAAAGTAAATTGTTATATTAACATACACATCCCATTAATCATTCTAAAAATATGACCATGTAGGTGTTTATATTTTAGCTAGTACTGTTTCAATTGTTGAAAATATCTTGGTCAGAAACTATTGTTTATGGGCCACTTTTGAAAATAGAATAGCTTTTGAATTATAACTTCATTTTTAGCTGGTATTACGGAAGGATCACAAGAGCAGATGCAGAGAAATTACTAGCTAATAAACCAGAGGGTGGTTTTTTGATAAGAATCAGTGAATCAAGCCCCGGTGACTTTTCCTTATCTGTCAAGTAAGTAGTTTCCTTATATGTATGCATGTTTATCTAATGTTATTCTAGTTCTAAGAATATTCTTTCCAATTGGATTATTACAGTGAGTCACTCTGTATATGATATTATGAATGTAGTTTGTCAGTGTTGAATGACTGAGATGAAGCATTTGAACTGATTTTTTGTTGATTTGTTGGTTGAGACATGCTTTAAATCAGTATTTATGGCTAACAAACTGATTATCCTACTACACTACTTTGAAAAAAATATCTTATTTTCTAAAATTGTTTGTCTAATAAAGGTAAACTGTTCAATTGTTTGTTTACATGCAGTAAACAATACAAATTAGGTCATAGTAATATGCCATAGCTCAGCAATCAATTATAGAAATTAACATCAATGATTTAGGGTCTATTATGGTAATTATAGTTTCCATTATTGTCTTCCTACCTTATTCTAATTTATTTTGGCTTAGTGTAGTAATCAAAAAATATTTTTCTTTCATACATCTCTATCAGATGTAATCTGATCTCTTTGTTCGAAGCCATATCATTTTTCACACAATCCATCCAATTTTGCCTTAGCCTGTCTGTTATTCAATAGCAATTCAAATTTCTTCCTTAAATTTTCCATGTCACCTGCTCTTCTTTCCTCCTAAAAATATTGAATTCCTCAAAATGTTGTCATAATAAATCTCTATGATATAGTTTGAAAATAAATATGACCAAAATTCTTTACTAAGAGAATTCGTAGCTATGTATTTGCTCAGGCTTTGCGAAATGTATGGATGTAGGTACTGCCACATGTACCATCATAGACTACACTTAATTGGTTAAGCCCAAAGTAACCAATTTATGGAACAACCACTTTACGTGGCATAGCTACACAAGTGAAGGAAAAAAACAATTGGGGACAATTTTGGTAGTCCATTATTAGGTTCTCAAGTGCAAACTTCATAGGTATTTTAATTTTCAAATGCACAATTTAGTGGTATTTTATCTACAACATGTAACGTTAAATGCGCAAAACCTCAGACACCCCAACTGATTTTTAATTCAATTGACCTATTTCAGAGAGAAAATAAGTAGTAAAAAAATTGTAAAGGTTTTATGTGCTGTTTTAGTTTTACTAACCATTCTGATCGCTTCTTGCGTCTGCGATGACGCTTTACCGAGGGAGGAGTCGTCACCGGGCCGCTGCGCCGCGCTGACATTGGCTTGGTTGACCTATTAATAAATAGACATGGCAACGTTTTTAATGAAGATTTTTTGAAAAAGTCACCTATATTAAAAAGTGGTTTAATTAATTGTACTCGTTATTCTGATCAAACTATTTTCAGGTTTTGCGCATTTAATGTTACGCATTGTATATAATACATACACAATCCAGCCTTTTGGGCATGTTTCCTATTCATAGTGATACGGACGAATTTTTTGATGCCCTTTGATTATTTGCCCTCCTTTTTATACAACGTGTAGGATTTGGGGGAGGCCTTTGCTCAGCAGTGGGAAATTGTAGAAAAAAAAAACCTACAATATGTTTAATTGTATAATGTATTTTTAAGTAATGAACTATAAAATTAATAATTTCTTAGTTTCCACACTAACTTTCATGTTCTAATTCCAACTTATCCTATGAACAAATTTTTACTTTATGGAACAAAAAAATTTGTTCATAGGATAAGTTGGTATTGACTATTATATAGGGTGACTGGTAATTAGTGACCTATACTTAAACACATGATTCTACTCATGACGACAAACAACTTTTACTATCGGACCAAATACGAAATCGCGAAAAAAAAATCAGCTGTTCCCTACATTTATGTTCGTACAAGTCGTCAAAATGTAGGAAACAGCTGATTTTTTTTTCGCGATTTCGGATTTGGTCCGATAGTAAGTTGTTTGTTGTCATGAGTAGAATCATGTGTTTAAGTATCGGTCACTAATTACCAGTCACCCTATATACTCTGAAGTGGTGTAGTGTCTAGTGTGTAATATTTACACAAGAACTAAGATCAGCTAAAAATGAGTGGAGCAATTATAGGAATGTTGTTATTATTTCTTATCAGAAGGACTTTCTTATTGACTGTTTAGACTATAAGCTTTGTTTGTTGTTATTAATACTCACAGTACTCAAGCATATACTTATTGTAAAGGAAATAACGTTTTCTCGACGCCTACAATCCACGAAGGGTTACAAAAGGCTGATAGAGGACTTTATGAAAGATAAGAATAAATCCCCGTGATGATATGGGGAATGCCTCATTAAAAAAACTGTAACAAAGGCACTCTCTTTTATGATATCGCCGCTTCCACCCAAGTGTGATTTTTTCATCAATTTTTTTCCCTTTATAATATAATATAGGATGACATATCATGTGTCGTAAATGCCTTGTTAAGTGCTATGTTGTTTATGTTTACTAAACGATGACGTCATCTAGGAAGGAGAAAGTTCAAAGAATCCTAAATGGCACGGTGTCTCGCCCGAGGTCAATTCCCGCATCGGGAAAAATACTCGTGAGTTTTATGTCTTTGATTTATGTTAGTGCGATCCACTAAACACTTATCAGCAGTGCACACCAGCAATCCTAGTTTAATGCACGGTATTAATTCTGAGTTTTATGGAAACCAATACTGTTGATAAAATTGTAAATAAATATTGCAAATAAATTTACCAGAATATTCCTTGCCAGAATGATTAGGAATGGGAGTAATCCCACGGTAGCTAAATGCTCTGATAAGGCGTCCGGTTGGAGTTATAATGAATCATTATTATTCTGATAATAAACCTTCCTTCCTTTATGACGGGCCCGTGGCTAAATAATAACAGCCGCACAGGTCGATCGACCAGGTTAAGCTAAGCTTGCCGCGGTTGGTCTGTGGATGGGTGACTATCTTTATATACCGGGACCCCTCCGTGCCTCGGAAAGCACGTTAAGCCGTTGGTCCCGGCTGTCATTCGTAGATCTTTGACAGTCGTTACGGGTCGTCAGAACCCCAAAAGTCTGACAACCAGTCTTACCAAGGGGTATCGTATTACCCAGTATTTGGGTTGTGGAGGTCAGATAGGCAGTCGCTCCATGTAAAATACAGGTATTCCGCTGCATCCGGTTAGACTGGAAGCCGACCCCAACATAGTTGGGAAAAGGCCAGGCAGATGATGATAATAATCCTTCCATTGGCGCCGCTAAATATTGGCGGCAAATTACCTTATTTGAGGAACATAATTAGTAATAACTAATCAAATAATACTTCCTTTATAGTTCCTCGTACAGTTAATGATACTTTCCGCGTTCGTGCTTTACCAATTTCCTTATAAGCTTGTCAAATAATCAATAGGTCAATAACAAAGTGGTTCATGTGAGGTGACGCACAACAAACAATTTCATTACAGTTTAAATTGGTATTTAATAAAAAAAATAAGGTTTGCGCCTGTGCCGCTCCGGAGTGCGCATGACTCACGAGTATCTAGAGACGTTTTATTTTGTCTTGAATCTGTCTTGGCGTGTTGTATTATTAGTCATATTTATCTCTATACTGCTAACATTACGTCGACAGGTAATTTGATTATTAGTTTTGCCTATTTTCGTGTTTAACATATTCTAGAGTGTTTGTGTTTCTCAGAACTCGTGAATGATTTAGATTGTAGATTTTTTTACCGAGAATCTGTATCTGGAATTTGGGGACATGAATCAATAATTTTTACGTTTTTGAAATTTCCTTCGTCTGTCTTATATAAGAATCAAACTGTAAGTAAATATAAAGCACATTTTGCGTACAGAAGAATGTCCTATTAGAAAACCTTGACCTGTGCTATTAAACCGATCATTTACTACTTCAAGTTGAGGAGAGAAAAACTAGAAAATTAATTCTGCAGTTAATCTAGCGGGAAAATACCAAGACCAAATTATGTATGTATGTATAAAATTAAATAAATTACAAAAGACAGGTCATAATGTTCGTAAAGTTTTCTCTATTTAAAACCTGTTTCCTGTCAAATAGTATGAATCAGCGGTACTGCGATTGCGCTGAAACCAGTTTTGGGCTATAGATTTTAAGCACGGGCCTCGTTTGAGTTGAAACACCGTTTCGTAAAATAATTTTTCTCTCTTTCACATCTAGTCATGAACACCTAAAATGAACTAACTTCCTGGGCTAAGAATGAGTACATGGAACTGGGAAAACCTGAAGGTCAATTTCCGTAGTTTAAAACGTTCAAAATCTAGTGGCAATGTCATCTCAGCGACAATCAATGTCAAAAGCTTGTCAAAAAGGTGGGGAAATAAGGTATTTTTGACAGATCAGACTGTGAACATTCCTAAAATTACGATAATGGCCCCTCTGGTATCCTTCAGGTCAGGTCGCAGACAATTGGTACCTATTTCGAATTGCTTGTATAGCACGGGTTTAGGAACTGATGGCGTAAATTAATGAGAACGCGAACCGGAAAAAAATTAATAACTCCCTCATACATGATACAACACTATATAAATAAACAAAATCATTTTCCTTATAAACAGTTGTGATAATTTTCTCAAAGCGCGTCATATTTAAATCAATGAGGGGATTAACCCGTTTGCGGAACGAGTGACCTACAGGCAATACCCCCTTTTTGGAATACCTAGCTAGCAAGCTAGTTCAAAAATTCCGAGAATTTCTCCAACGTTACAGCTGATCTGTTGCTTCTAATGATAGCGTTTGGCATTTACACAAACATCAGGAAAGCAGAAAACTTGAATGACCCGCGAAACAATCTACACACAACCGGTTTCAGTACAAACCATATTTTATTTTATACGACGATATTCTCGGGTTAACGCCTGACATTCGATATGTCGACCTTACCGTTCCCATTTACGATTTCGGTTACATCTTTGTTACGTCAGCAAGTTTAATTAGTTCCACAAATATTTGTTCGGAGTTTGAGGATAGACACGTTTTCTATTAATCAAGACCTACATATTTACAGCCACGCCCATGACTCCCCTTTGAGTTAGGTGAACCAGATAACTGAAATTTACAAGATTTGCCAAGTCTTATCCACAGCAAAATACTTTTCGAAGACGTGTGACTTCTACCAACGCGCACTGGGCCCGCGTGGTGGTTTATGGCCAACTTCTCACATAGGGGAGGCCTGTGTCCCAGTAGTGGGAATATGCTATGATAGGCTAATCATACTATCCACAGCACAAATATGCAGAGGTCAAGAATTGTCGAAATGCATTGAATCTGTATCAGACAGGTCAACTTATCGCGACGATTATTGTTAACCTTGCACAATGTCGATCGCATCACTATTCTTCTCCTGTCTACGAGTATAATAGTGCTAGTTTTTTTTTCCGGTAAAACTTGACGGGTCATCGCAAGACTCGGGCATTATCAGCCACAGTGTACCGAAAAAACCTTATATACCGCAAGCTTACCTACTTATGGCTCGCCCATCAGGCGCTTTTCGTGATCAGCAGCTGATATTAGTCAGTAGTGCACCTCTGCTGCTCTACACAGGCCCTAATAAATGACATTCTTAAACAAAGATCACGTTGGCAAACTGTCTATATTGGATTAGCTGTCCCCGAACTTAGTTGCTACTTTGCTAGCATCATCGTCTAGCCTTTTCACAACTATGTTGGGGTCGGCTTACAGTCTAACCGGATGCAGCTGAATACCATATTTTACATGGCGACTGCCTATCTGATCTCCACAACCCAGTGACTGGGTAATACGATACCCCTAGGTAAGACTGGTTGTCAGACTTTCGGGCTACTGACGACCCGTGTAACGACTGTCAAAGATCTACGAATGACAGCCGGGACCAACGGCTTAACGTGCTTTCCGAGGCACGGAGGAGTCTCGGTTTGTAAAGATGGTCACCCATCCGCAGACCAACCGCGGCAAGCGTAGCTTAACCTGATCGATCGACCTGTGCGGCTGTTATTATTTAGCCACGGGCCCCTCGGAACTTAGTTGCTAGCAGATAAGGGCTATATTAGGGCGCTGCTGGCCTTTTCCTTACGTAACAAATTCCTTGGTTGTTTTTTACGACACCCGCGAGAAAACGTAACCTAAGGATAACATCCAAATCTTTCGCCCAGTCCACTTACTTTTCGAAAGTTTTATGTACTTTGATTTTACAATTTTGATAACCATCTTTCCTCAGATGCCCGGATGGTGTGCAGCATTTCAAAGTGCTTCGGGATGCGTCGAGCAAATTCTTCCTGTGGGTTGTGAAGTTTAATTCTCTCAACGAACTCGTGGATTATCATCGTACTGCGTCAGTTAGCCGCCTGCAAGATGTCAAGCTCAGAGATGTGGTTCCTGAAGAGGTGAGTTTTTGTTACATTTAGTTATTGGACTTGCACTTCGCCATCGAAATGGTTCTTTATTTGAACGTAAAGTAAATTTAATATTAGTATCACTTGGAAGTCGTCCTCTGGAATTAGACGCCTACTGCTTTCCCTCGCATATTTATTTAATAAATGGTGGTTTATAATCGCTTGTATCCACGGGGATTCCGAAATATTTAATAGATCTTCAGTTTTATTTAGTCGACAACAGCACAGATTTTAGCTAAAAGTTTAGATCGACGCCTTTCTACCCGGTCAGTTCTCCAAATGTTTGCATCACTGGGCCCTTATGCCCTTAATTCTATGGTTCAAACGCGGGTGGGGTACGTTGCGTTTGCTTCAGTGGGTCCCTAGCTCTTCAAATGCCTCTACTACGTCTACATATTATTAACATATCGCGGTAGTACCCATCAATATGTAAAATGTTAGCAAAACTTGTGCATATGGTCTAAGCAATCGCCTCGTCGCTCGGAACTACTGCATTTTTTGCTTTCTGGTATTACTAACACCTCTGTCTGCCTTTTTTAAATACTTCACGTTTTCCCGATATTACTACTAGTTACAATCATTATCTCTTCCTTGAATAAACCCTGCTTGTAGCTATGTAATGGTTTTCCTTTAGCCGTCAATTCATACTTGCGCGGAACCCGCTCGCACGTAGACATATACGGTAGCTTTTTGATAGAATATTGTTCCTGATTCCTAACTCCCTCTGCTTGAGTGACGTACTTTGAGAGTTACTTTTTACTATAAAAAGCAATACTTAATAGTATATTTGTGTTTGCAAAGAGTTACTGCGTTAACAACTCGAGATTCAATTTATGCATTAACCCTTTATGCGGCTCTGTCCAATTGTCCATATATTGGATACCATACATTTGAATATTCGCGGCTAAACTAAAGGCTCCCGCAGACAAGCGCGACGCGACAGCGCGACGCGACACTAGTAGAACAATTTCTATGAAAACTTCGTGGGATTTGTTCTACCAGGATCGTGTCGCACCGTCGCGTCGCGCTTATCTGCGGGAGCCCTAAACGTTAGACAAATGAAGCAGGAAAGCTCTTGGAAAAAAGAGCAAAATTGTGTGTCAAATGCAAAGTACCATTATGCATTGCACCATGTTTTGCGCAATTTCATACATGAGAAGGGGCAGTGTCCAAATACAAGCCAGGATCTTCAGCGCTATAAAGGGTTAAAGAGAGCTATGTTTTATTTCGTATATGTTATGTGGTCTGGCTAGGTTATAGCCGGACCACACAATATCTACGAAAAACATGGAAGGGGTTTATTTATAAACGTTTATAAATCAAAAATGTATGGTTAAACAGTCGCTAATAATTACTTAACTTTAACCAACGTTTATAAATAAAGGGGAATATTAATAGCCCACGTGAGTGGAATCAGGGACACGGCTAGTCTATACATCTACAGAAATAAATAAAAATTAAATGTAATGTCAAAATAACAGCTTTTTACTCAACGAATATGTGAATATAAGCTATATTTATAAGATTTTTTTTTAATTTGTCTGTCTATTTGTCCGGCTAATCTCTGAAACGGCTGGACCGATTTTGATGAGACTTTCGCTGGCAGATAGCTGATGTTATAAGGAGATACTTAGTAGTAACTTTTTAATCACTACATAGTATAAAACAAAGTCACTTCCCGCTGTCTGTCCCTATGTATGCTTAGATCTTTAAAACTACGCAACAGATTTTGATGCGGTTTTTTTTAATAGATAGAGTGATTCAAGAGGAAGGTTTATATGTATAATACATACATAATATAGTAGAGAAACACCGATAATTTTAGAGATTTCTAATGTGATGTCGTAAATAAACACTTTTTTTGGCGCTTACATTGCAAACGCTGGGTGAGCCCTACGAGATAGATCAAAATAATGTACTACAGTATTGTACACATTAAAAAGGTCTACAAAAAAGTCCACGATGGTATATGTCTATCTCTTAGGGATAACCCACAATAACCATTTTTTATCCTATACTTTTTACGAGAAACAATGACTCTAAAATTATCAGTGTTTCTCTACTATATTATGCATGTATTATACATATAAACTTTTCTCTTGAGTCACTCTATCTATTTAAAAAAACCGCATTGAAATCCGTTGCGCAGTTTTAAAGATCTAAGCATACATAGGGACAGACAAACAGCGGCAAGTGACTGTGTTTTACACTATGTAGTGATCAGCATTGTACCCGTGCGAAGCCGGGGCGGGTCGCTAGTATTTCAGAAATAGAGTTGGGGTTCTGCGCAAAAAAAAATAAAACCCTTGAAATCCAATATTTTCCGACATGCACGCGAACTAAGTCGCGGGCACAGCTAGTTTTTTATAAACGAAAAATTTTGGATGACAGTTAATACTAACACTTTTAAATGCTCGATTGCGTCGAAAAGTGTTTCTAACTAACCACACACGTCCAGAGTATTTACAGTATTTACGAATGCGGTAAAAAGAGAGATTTAATGTGACCTAACACAGCTGGCTTAAATCTCGGCGTTCTTGTATATTTTAGACTGGAATCTCGCGTTCAATCCCTAGACTATTGCACAAGACAAGTTATTTGTGTAATAGCTTGGGAAAAGATATTATCTGATATTAGCACCCATTCTTTCGCAGTTGCGGTCGTATGGCTACTCGAAATGAACGACTCTATGCACTTAGGACCGTTTTTAGTAGGATACTTTAAAACATTCTATGGGCATGTGATACGGGAATTTCAAGCCCGGCTAAGCAGACGACAACGTCTTAGGTTGAACTGCGAGATGCCATTCATAAAAAAAGTGATACGGGAATGAAGAAAATCTCGTTAGGAAAGTTTTGAGTATGAATGTTGATGGTTATACGAGTAGGGGAAAGAAACGATGATGACCAAAGAAACGATGGATGGACCGTGTGAATGATGATATGGTTAGAAAGGGGGGGACTACCGAGATGACGACTAATAGAGAAGTATGGGAGAAAAAGGCGTTGCGCCGACCACAAATAAATTGGGGTAAGGCTAGGATAGTGACTGTAAAACATGTTTGCGTCGGCCGAATATTCAGGGAGTTGTAAAAGTTCTGCCTAGCCTTCTCCCAACTATGTTGGGGTCGGCTTCCAGTCTAGCCGGATGCAGCCCGTATTTTACATGGAGCGACTGCCTATCTGACCTCCACAACCCAGTTACTGTGTAATACGATACCCCTTGGTAAGACTGGTCAGACTCGGGCTACTAACAACCCGTAACGACTGTCAAAGATGCACGAATGACAACCGGGACCAATGGCTTAGCGTGCTTTCCGAGGCACGGAGGGGTCCATCCACAGACCAACCGCGGCAAGCGTAGTTTCACCTGATCGATCGATCCGTGCGGCTGTTATTACTTAGCCACAAGCCCCTCTAAGCAATTAATAATCATGTTTCTTATAATTTTATATTTATCTCCAATACGTAGACAACGGTATTTGTTAAACGCCGTATATCGTCGACCGTAGGTTCAATTGCTGTAAGGGACAAAATACGATTTTTCAGGAGAGGCCGACAAAGTTTTTTTTCGGACTAAATCGCCCATAACTTTTTTTGTTATTAACCTTTTTCGGGTCTGATTTCACACATAAACTTGTATTTTAGTGCTCTATCTACATGTGTAACATTTATTTAAATGAGTTAGCTATTTAAGAAAATAGATGTCCCTTACAACAACGTATTTTGTTAGTAATGTCCCTTACTGCCCAAGTATCTTGTAGTCCCGTCCCTTACATTAAATTGACCTCTACGTTGGATCCAATCTATTAATGAAAAAATAGTGTAAAGGACATGTTGAACAAATTTATGAAAAAAATACAATGTAAAGAGATTTTTGACAGAAAATGAAGTACACACTTTTGACGTACGGATATCTTAAATTTGGAAATCGTTATAAGAAATCATTTAAAAGACATGAAAATGTATTAGAACCGTGTGTGTGCTTTTTTGTATGTCGCTTACATGCAATGTTTGTACATTTTAATAGCAAATTTGTATTAGTTTGAATAAAACAATTTTTATTTTATTGTATAAAAATTGTTTTATTAATAATTGTTTTATTTATGTTACCATTTTTTTAATAATTTGATTTTAATAAACATCTTATTAAAATCAAATTATTAAAAAAATGGTAACAAATGGTTACCTATACTTACTTTGAATTCTTATTCAAATAAAAGAGTAGCTGCAAAAACCGCGCACAATCCCGACCAAACATATAGCTGAAGTTCCAAACGTTTGAATTCCAAAAGTAGAAAAGGCTGCTCTACTACTTTCTTATATGCAAAAAATCAAAATAATGAAAGATATATTGAATAATAAACCTTAATTACGATTAATAAGACATATCATTGTAACATATTGTTATTATTGCATTAGAAAAAAAAATATAAGGTGATTATCTAAATAATAAAAAGGGAACAATTTAATCAGATTACATTTATAATAAACAACAAAAATAATGGCTTTTTGGCAAATTTAAGTTGTCTGGCCCCTTGAAACTTTTTGAAAAATTTCTGGAAAATCAACTAAAGAGTGCCGAATGATTTTCGAAAATATTTATCATCCGGCAACTACCCCTTCTATTGTTTATTTATAAAAAACAACAAAAATAATGGTTTTTTTAGCAAAATTAAGTTCTCTGGCCCCTTGAAACTTTGTAAAAAATTTCTGATAAATCAACTAAAGAGTGCCGAATGATTTTCTAAAACATTTATCATCCGGAAACTACCACTTCTATTGCTTATTTTATAAAAAAACAACAAAAATAATGGTTTTTAGCAAAATTAAGTGCTCTGGCCCCTTGAAACCATGTGAAAAAATTCTGGAAAATCAACTATATAGAGCCGAACAATTTTCGAAAAAAATTTTCATGCGGAAACCACCCCTTCTATTGTTTATTTATAAAAAAAAACGGCTTTTTGGCAAAACTAAGTGCTCTGGTCCCTTGAAACTTTGTAAAAAAATTCTGATAAATCAACTAAAGAGTGTCGAATGATTTTCGAAAACATTTATCATCCGGAAACTACCCCTTCTATTGCTTATTTATAAAAAAAACAACAAAAGTAATGGCTTTTTGGCAAAATTAAGTTCTCTGGCCCCTTGAAACTTTGTAAAAATTTTCTGGAAAATCAACTACAGAGTGCCAAATAATTTTCGAAAACATTTATCATCCGGAAACTACCCCTTCTATTGTTTATTTATAAAATATAACAAAAGTAATGGCTTTTTGGTGCTCTGGCCCCTTGAAACTTTGTAAAAATTTCTGATGAATCAACTAAAAAGTGCCGAATGAATTTCGAAAATATTTATCGTCCGGAAATTAACCCTTCTATCATTTATTTATAAAAATAATGGTTTTTTAGCTAAATTAAGTACACTGGCTCCTTGAAACCTACTACCCTACTACAAAGTTTCAAGGGGCCAGAGCACTTCGTTTTCCCAAAAAGCCATTATTTTTGTTGTTTTTAACGACAGATGAACTCGCACTGATACCACTTTTTTATGCCCGCGCGCTGCTTTCGCATTGGTACTATCCTCTCTTTTGCACACAGAAAGACGTTGTGAGATAGAAAAGGATGGTAATAGTGCAATAATTCGATTCAAATAGGTGTAACGTTGACACTGCTTAAAGTATGACAATGCAAATTGGGGTAAGGGACAACTATGTCAAAACTCGTGCAATCCATTTAAAGTATGGATGATATTTATTTTTTGAGACAACAAAGATATTAGTGTAAGGCCAGTTTTATTATTGTTTCTTAAAAAATAAACCATGTAATGGTAATTCGTTGATTGGGAAGACCCTTACCTTATTTGAAGTGGATTGGCGGCGATAATTACACCATTTCAAGTTCCTATATTGCATAGTTTTTCAGATACATTGTTATTATGGGGCTGATTCTAAATTTGGATCCAAAAATCATTAGAGTAAGGGACATTTTTTTTTAGCTAGAATTTTTTTATATTCACCATTCGATAGAGCGAAAAATTCTGAACAAAACTGTATACTCAACTCATTTTGGGTATTTTGTCCCTTACAGCAATTGAACCTACGGTCGACGATATTATTAATCTCGTGAAACGGTATAGTGACGAATAACATTAGCTACAGATATTTTATGGTATATCACACGAAGACCTTTGCTAAGGAGGTGAAGAGTAAATGTACAAATGTCTATGGTCGCTTAATTGTGGTGTAATCTAGCTCCTCGCAACGCATAGTTCGTACCAATGTCAATATTACTCTATTATATAAGGGCGGGATGAGCTGGACTATTTTAATAAAGATTAGTCCTTAGCAGCTCTGGACAGAGAGTGGTGGAAAGAGAGCTTTCTTTAGGTCGTCCGTCCATCTAGCTGGGGGACGTCCCACACTACGCTTGCCGATACGCGGTCCACTCCAGGACTTCTGCTCCACTCGCCATCGGCCCTTCGACAGACATGGCCAGCCCACTGCCACTTCAGTTTGCTTACTCTGCAAGCTATGTCGATAACTCCGGTTCTTCATGTACATTTCCCTATAAAAAATTAAAGAAAGATTAGCACTTAAATAGTAACCTATGGAAAATTCCCTTTCGTCGTCTCGTTTCCATTAGCACATTTTATACACGTTCAATACATTTATGTGTGGAACCGCGCTGTGTCTATGTACATAATGCGGCCGCTGTGACCCTGATAAGTAACGAAAATAACCCGGTCATTGCGTGTTCCTATAATCTCGGCTACTAGTGGTAGCCTCTGCCTCTGCCTTCAATTGATAGGGAGTTGGATGATGTGTTTAACGATGACGGTTTTTGGCTGGGATTATTTGTGTGTTCTTGAGACATTATTTACAAGGGCGGTTAACTTTTTTTTGTATCACTACATAGTATAAAACAAAGTCGCTTCCCTGTCTGTCTGTCCCTATATATGCTTAGATCTTTAAAACTACGCAACGGATTTTGATGCGGTTTTTTTTAATAGATAGAGTGATTCAAGAGAAAGGTTTATATGTATAATAAATGCATAATATAGTAGAGCAACACTGATAATTTTAGAGGTTTCTAATGTGTTGTCGTAAATAAACACATTTTTTTGCGCTTACATTGTAAACGCTGGCTGAACCCGTCGAGACAGATCAAAATAATGTACTACAGTATTGTACACCTTAAAAAGGTCTACAAAAAAGTCCACGATGGTATATGTCTATCTCTTAGGGATAACCCACAATAACCATTTTTTATCCTATACTTTTTACGAGAAATAGTGGCTCTAAAATTATCAGTTTCTCCATTGCACCCGTGCGAAGCCGGGGCGGGTCGCTAGTGTCAAATATAGTATTTTCGAAGCCAATGGCGCCGATTCCCTTGTTCACAAACTAAACTAAATTTAAGTTCAGTGTATATTTTTCTTTCTATTTCGTTAAGAAAAGAACAGAAGATAAATATTAGTTTGATCAATTTTAGTATTATGGCGAAATATTATACTATCTAAGGGATGCTTAATTTTTTTTAATGCATATTTTATAAGCCTTTATTTAAAGATATTTTTTCAATGTTTTAAAACTAGTAATTATTACACTCTAAATTAAGGTTACAAAATATCATTGAGATTTACTGCATACTGGTCCTATGGCGGTCATCTCGCCATTTTGTAATGAAATTAAAATATAGTAGTTTCGTTTAGAAATATTGTATTTAGGCCTCTAATATAGCAGGATAATATAGTATTTAGTAAGGTTGGCAGCCCTGGTATTTACTAACGTCGTGCTAAACGAGTCCTAATTAAAGAATTGTTTAATTAAGGCACTGGCAAGATAACGTAATTTTCACGAGTTAGGTACGAATCGATTTACAACAATCAGCGCCGGCGCGGCACGGGCGCGGCCTCTCATAATTTGTATGCGAATATGAACTTTAAATTAATTAATAGACATTTCAATTTCCTTTACTGCAATGAATTGTAAAATGCGCTCCGCTGCGCCTCGACGCGCGACCGTCGGTGCAAGTCGTACCTTACGCGGTTCCTAAATTAAGCGCAATAGGAATTTAGGATCAGGAAACGCCTAAGTTCCAATTGCCAATTTAGACTAGACAATGCTTGGGTTTAGTGCAAACGGGCATAAGACCTTGTCGAGTGTTGTGTTTCATGTTTCATTCAGTATGGCTTACTGTTTCCTCTTGATCGTGTGTTTTTGTAGTCTCGCTTCTATAAAATATTCTTGAGCGCAAAAAACAGACGCATTATACATGCTCTTGTTTTTCTAACGTCATCGATACAGCCCCGATATTTATGCAATGTAGATTTTTTTCGCAAAAAATGGAGCGATCACGTTTCAATATCCGAGTGTTAGGTATAGCTCTGCCGGCATCGACACTGCATACTTATGTGATTTTGGCTTAACATATTCAACTTAGTAGCTTTCTCATGCTATTGAAATAGCAACCTTTGCCCCTTTTCTTTGTATATCAAAGTATCTAATGCAGGCCCTTCAGGATCCATTTACCATGTCGCCTCGCTCGTCTACGTCAGATTAATTAAACAGAGCTCTAATTCTGAAAACTCTGAGATTAACTTAGCATAGACTCCTACTGCGTGTCACCCTCGCTACCTAGAGTAATCTCGTGGCTTGGCTTGGCGATTAACCTAACACTGAATGGCGCTCGCAAAGACTGGAGCGCATTTTGCGCAGTTCCAAGGTATACGTTGCATGCAAATATGAACCTATAACTGTATAGTAGACACTTCAATCAATTTCCTTCAACGCATTGTAAAATCCGCACTGCGCCGACGTGCGTCTCCGTATAAATCGTACCTAACATTAGGCTCTCGTGGACGAGAATTAACACGTGAGACTCGTGGCTAAATAATAACAGGCGTAAGGGTCGATCGAAGGTTCCGGAGGATCGAAGGAACGCTTGCCGAAATCGGTCTGTGGATAAGTGACTGTCCATTACATATTGAGACCCCGCCTTACCTCGGAAAGCACGTTAAACCGTTGGTCCCGGCTGCCATTTGTAGATCTTTGACAGTCGTTATGGGTAGTCAGAAGCCCGAAAGTCTGACAGCCCGCCTTACTAAGGGGTATCGTATTACCCAGTAACTGGATTGTGAACGTCAGATGGCAGTCGCTCTATGTAAAATACTGGTATTGAGGTGCATCCGGTTAGACTGGAAGCCGAGTTCAACAAAGTCGAGAAAAGTCTATGTAGATGACGGATGAAACAATTTTGCAGCAGGTTTCGTTTCCACTTAAGAAAACACTTAAAACCAGCACTATTATTGACCATCGTATGGCCGTTCAAAAGCCGCTCATTTTACTTACATGCACACGCATAAATGATAATGTATGTCACAATAAGTCCTGAAGGATTCCCACGATGAGTTAACGGTCCATCGCATTTCATTGGATGATTACTGAATACATTAACGTGACTCACAATAGGTATTGCGTGTTTGGACGCACGTTTTGACGTATCGGTCCTAAATAAGGAAAGTGAAAATTTTCGCGTAGTTTTTGCACGCATAGTCGTACTTCGTATTTGGATTTCTTTTTATTAATTAGTATTGTGTTATGAATTGATATGACTTCATGAAACGCCGTGTGGTTTTATGGATGATTTACATAATAGGGACTCTGTAATACCGTGAGTTACCGTAAATTTACTTAATGCCACAGCTGTACTGTGTTCCTCTAGCACAATATACACAAAAGCCGGTCGATTCTGTAAAAATCTCACCGTGAAATCATAAGTGAAGTGAGCACTTAATAGTGTTAATCCCTAGCGAATGACAGCTCACTCCACGCTCACTTCACCCAAGATTTCACGGTGAGATGGTTACAGAATCGCACGGCTGTATTATGTTTTTGGATTGTAATCGACTCTTTAGCTTTTTATTTTTCGATTTTCCCATTGCATGCATTTCATGAGCTGCAGTGTTCTATTTTTGTTTGCCTCTAGTTCACCATGAGCATCCATCCAACTTAGATCCATAATTGGTTAGATAAATCCACGGATAACTCCTATTAATTATGGTAACACTAGCACTTTACTAATGATCTGTTGGCCCTTGATACTAAACTGCTAATTTGTACCAACACTTAGTTAATTGGATCAATTCAATTAATTTTCGTAATTGGTACCAATATGCTCGCACCATTTCGCTAATAGCTCTATTTGGTTTCATACATTTGAACAAACATTCGTCTTTATTGGTGGTATGTTTTGATCGTGGCTAGCCGAATGCATTTTCAATCGTACCCACGTCATTGCTTCGCTGAATTACTTTGAATAACATAAATATCTTGGGTCTGTATCGCTAAGTAAGTTGTGCTAACTTTGCACAGAAAGTTTTATTGTTTCTAACAATTCAAACAATTTTTGAGTTAGGTGCTTTTTCTATGAGAAAAGGTCTATTTCGATAGTAGGTATGTATATAAATAAGAAACCTCGTCTTGTCAGACATTTTTAGCAGAACAACCTTCACGTTTTTTGTAGGTACGAATGTAAAGGACGCAAAGTTACTTTGGCAACTCTGCGTAACTCTCAAACTTTTTGATGATTATATTGCGGGAGCTTTCGAGACGCGTCACTTTTCATTTTCCAACCCTTCAACTTGATAAACGAATTATGTAAATGTTCTTTAGGGGAAAAGTTTCTCGTGTGTGTGTGTGATTGCTGTATATACAATATATATTTATTATACGATGTACAACTGACTTTATGCACATAATGGAGATAATTTGTTCAGATTTGATTACTGACGATGCGTGCACTGACTGGACCGGTCCACTCAATCTCTGTGGTTCTTTCTTCAAGACGTTTTCTGACACCAATCTACATGATCTTCACATAAAGTCCAGACATACTTAATATTGGTCAGATCACCAAGATTGTCTGGACTTTAAAAGAGACTGTGACCTCTGAGTTTGTTTCGGCCTTTCTTCTCAGAGTAGTCAGATAGGAAACGTCGACCTCATCTGGTTTTTAAAAATATGATTGATGTGTAAAAGTGTTTGTACAAACTTACATAGAAATAAAATCATTTATCAGAATCGATTTCTGTAATTTTTATATAGAATTTTTATCCCAAAAATAATACTACATAAATTACAGTCACACTTCCGGTGGAGGTACAGTCTATAAAAAAAAGAAAATGGACGAAGTATCTACCACGCTAAACCATTATACGTGTGCGACTGTGTGCGTGTGTATACAAGCGAAAAAAAAATCAGATGTTCCCTACATTTATGTTCGCATAACTCGTCAAAATGTAGGGAACAGCTGATTTTTTTTAGCGATTTTCGGTTTGGTCCCTTAGTAAAAGTTGTTCATAATGATGAGTACAATGACCCCTTTAAGAGGTTGTGCGTTATTTAAGTTACACCTTGTATATGTAATATGATTACAATTTTCTCCCACAATTAGTATAACTAATTTAATAAATAAACAATGCGTTTTGCTTTTTCACTACATAGTATAAAACAAAGTCGCTTCCCTGTCTGTCTGTCCCTATATATGCTTAGATCTTTAAAACTCCGCAACGGATTTTGATGAGGTTTTTTTTAATAGATAGAGTAATTCAAGAGGAAGGTTTATATGTATAATACATGCATGATATAGTAGAGAAACACTGATAATTTTAGAGGTTTCTAATGTGATGTCGTAAATAAACACATTTTTTTGCGCTTACATTGTAAACGCTGGCTGAACCATACGAGATAGATCAAAATAATGTACTACAGTATTGTACACCTTAAAAAATTCTACAAAAAAATCCACAATAGTATATGTCTATCTCTTAGGGACAACCCACAATAACCATTTTTTATAATTAACTGTTTACGAGAAAATAATGGCTTATTTAAGAAGCAATTTTAGGCAATACAGCATTAATCCTTATCCAATTAAGTACCTTAAAAACATTGTGCATTTCATATAGATCATTATGGCCCTTTACAGCATGTAATTTAAATGAATATTTTCGAAGATATTACAGATTTAAAATGCGGGCGTTACCGGCCGGGGATCGCTTGAAACTACCCAACGGATTTTGATGATTTTTTTTATAGATAGTGGTTCAAGAGGAAGGTTTATATGTATAATACATGCATAATATAGTAGAGAAACACTGATAATTTTAGAGGTTTCTAATGTGATGTCGTAAATAAACAAATTTTTTGCGTTTACATTGCAAACGCTGGCTGAATCCTACGAGATAGATCAAAATAATGTACCTACTACAGTATTGTACACCTTAAAAAGGTCTACAAAAAAATCCACAATGGTAGATGTCTATCTCTTAGGAATAACCCACAATAACGATTTTTTATCCTATACTTTTTACGAGAAATAATGGCTCTAAAATTATCAGTGTTTCTCTACTATATTATGCATGTATTATACATATAAACCTTCCTCTTGAATCACTCTTATCTATATAAAAAACCGCATCAAAATCCGTAGCGTAGTATTCAAGATCTAAGCATACATAGAGACAGACAGACAACGGGAAGCGACTTTGTTTTATACTATGTAGTGATCAGCATTGCACCCGTGCGAAGCCGGGGCGGGTCGCTAGTTTTTATATATAATAGTAAAAATTCAGTGTAAGTATTATAATTATAACATAATATTGTAATTGGGGTGTTTGGTGGTATGCGTTAATTCGGGTCATGTTGTATATTTTGTAACCCTTTCGTTTAGGTTTATCTAAGTATACACGTGTTGAAATGCTGACCTAATTGCAGCG
Source organism: Eremobia ochroleuca (assembly GCA_949629135.1). Lineage (NCBI taxonomy): Eukaryota > Metazoa > Arthropoda > Insecta > Lepidoptera > Noctuidae > Eremobia > Eremobia ochroleuca. The sequence goes on from OX451391.1 coordinate 14,418,963, forward strand.
GTACATCGTTGCATATTATGGTCATCAATTGGTCCTTCAACGTATTGCGATTGTGAGAAACAACCGCCCGCAGAGGGCAGCAATGAAAGTATTGATTTCGATAAAATCTGAACATCCAATTTTACACTGTAATGTGGGTTACTTACTATCTATGCTCAGAAATCAAATGTTTTGATAGTTTATCCGTATGCTTTAAATTTTCATTAACATCATTATTATTTTTTAATATCACGCCTGTAATCCCCGAATGTTTAGGCAGAGGTCCACTCCTAGTATCCCTACATTATAAAATTAGTATATTGTGGTAACTGACGATTTCCACGCGAACGAAGTCGCGCGCAGAAGCTAGTTTATAAAACATTTCTGAAAAATCCCGTTTCTGATTAATTTTGAAACAGTTTGCAAGGAAGGGCATCATTTTCGTTGAGACTTTCCGATCTTCACTGTCTCTGCTCTTTATTTCTGATTGGTCGCCCCTTGGATTCTTGCTTACAAGAGTTGCAGTGGTTGAAAATTGTGTAGCGGAATGTCCCAGAAAATATGTTAGGCTAGTCAATGCAACCTGCTAACGACACGCAAAAGATGGCGGGAATCCAAGTCTAAATACTCATGTCTTGTTAAGGACACCTATGTCACGCAGGTGACATCCTTTACCTCCCTTTTGAGAGACATTAGTGATGTGCCGATTCTCGCGAAAAATCAATTTTTATTTAATACTGGCACGAAAAAAAATTTCCGCTCCTACAGAGCATCATATAAAAGAACTGCGAAAGGCCTAGTTGATTGATTGTTATGTACACAATTAAATGGGTGTTGTGTTCTATTTCAGATGCTGGTGCAAGCGCTGTACGACTTCACTCCACAGGAGGCCGGCGAGCTGGAGTTCAGGCGCGGTGACGTCATCACGGTCACTGACCGCACGGATCAGCATTGGTGGCAGGTACGTGATGATAGCTACATGATTTCTTACATATTAGCTAGAACATGACGATGGTCGTACACGGAGAGAAAAATCCATAGACAATAGAGGCTGGACTGCGCGATCCACTCAGAAAATTGTCCACTTTGTTAGAAAGGGCCAGTGCGATGATACTCCCCTGCTCTGTCTCTCTCTGTACGTTTGTAGTTATGATCTGCACCTGCAGAGTTGTGACGTGGACCAATCAGAATTTTAGAAAGAGATAACAACAGGCGAGTATCCGATAGCCGTCTCTCTCACACGTTTTCTGACCATATTTTAGTTACTGCTAGGATAGGGATTGCACAGTCAATCCTCTATGTCTATGGAAAAATCTTAGAAAAATTACTGTGCTGTTTCATAATCTGAGTGCATTTGAGTGATAATGGAAAAATTACCATGCTAGCAAGGTAAACTACTACTCCTATGCTGCATAATAAAATTTATTGGACTAATAGTGAATTTTTCCCAATCTCACTCAGAAAATTTTGTGTAGATGTCACTTGCACTCACTTTATTCTCTTTTTGTAGTCCTTAAGCCATAATCAACACCATGCTTGGCGGATGATTGCTTGGCAGACAGCACAAGTCTGCCCAATCTCTTGGATCACTTAATACCCTTTTAAAATACTCACTGGTGGTCTCCATACACCAACCTCCCTTGTGCGTGGCCGGTTCCTTGTTGAAACATTATGTTTGCTCATATGAATGATTTAAACAACTTTTGTTTAATCTTTTAAACATTTTGCCTAGAATATTTCCACTTCAGACATAAATAATTCATTTTCCAAATTGCCACTTAATCTTTGTGAAGTTCACTATTCGTCATGGCCTGGTTAAGTTGAATATTATCAGGGAGTGATCAATCCGCTGTCACAAGCAATGTGATAACCTTGTACAGGGTGGGCCAGAAAAAAATGCACTTTTGAAAATTCTATAATAAAACAATGCTTACGTTTTTACGTTTAATGTTTATTTTAAATTTCAGACAATTAAAGGAATTTTACGTTTTAAAAATCAAATCGTCCAGATGCCCTCCGTTGCGGTGACGGCACTCTCCCAATCTTGCTTGTACATTTTTGAACACATAAGTGAGAATTCCCGGCGAGATTGACCGGATTTCTTCTTGGATATTCGCCTTCAATTCGGACAGGGTTGACGGATTATTAGAGTACACTTTACTCTTTAGATATCCCCATAAGAAGAAGTCCGCTGGAGTCAAAACAGGGCTCCTTGGAGGCCAAGTAATATCACATCTCGAAATTAATTTTCGAGGAAACATTTCTTGCACAACCTCCAGCGTCGCGTTACTTGTATGGCAAGTGGCACCGTACTGTTGGAACCATGTGTTGTTATTGTAACCACGCGATTCTTACAGTTCCGGAGTCAAGAAACCAGGAAGTTGCCTCGCCGGGAATTCTCACTACAGTGTTCCAAAATTTACAAGCAAGATTGGAATAACGCCGTCGCCGCAACGGACGGCATCTGGACGATTTCATTTTTAAAACGTAAAATTCCTTTAACTGTATGTAATTGAAAATAAACATTACATTTAAAAAACGTAAGCATTGTTTTATTATAGAATTTTCAAAATTGCATTTCTTTCTGCCCCACCCTGAATGTAGACCATGCGAACTGTGTTTGTGCGAAAGTCCAAGCCACGCCTAACTGCCTAACACTGGAGATACTGGATGCTTTTTTTAACAGGCTCCAAATTTTTACAGGATGTTCTACTCATGAATATGAACAACTTTCACTATGGGACCAACTCTGAAATTACGAAAACAAAATCAGCTGTTTAATACAAAAGTTCAATACCTACTTGACCAAAATGTGCGAAACAGCTGATTTTTTGTTCATATTCATGAGTAGAACACCCTGTAAAAATTTGGAGCCCGTTAAAAAAAAGCATCCAGTATACGATGATGCGCAAGAAAATAACAGTAGGCTAATACTTATTGCAGGGCGAGATAGCACACCGGCGCGGCCTGTTCCCGGCGTCGTACGTGACGGCGTACCACTCGTCATAGTGGCCGCGCGCCGCTCGCCCTTGCCCCTACGCCGCTACCACGCGCGCCTCAGCCCGACAATGATCACACTCGCCTACCTACATCATATCAATAACTCGAACATCGAACATTATTCTTATTAGTAAAACTATTACATTTGAAAACGTTATAGTTTTCTCAGTTTTACTACACATTACTTATTCGTAATATTTTATATGCGATTTTAAAAATTTGATCACACTTACTAGAGTTATTGACTAGGCACAAAGTGTCATCAATGTCTCGCTCGGATGAAGTTTGATTTTTATATAGTGTTTTGACGAGATGGTGCTTCGTGTTCACAGCTGATTACGATGATTTTAATTAATGTAATAATTTATAACAATAATAATTCACGCGTAATCGTCAATGTCCATTTTTATCGCGTGTTGAAACTGCCTTGATTTTTGCAATAATGGATATGTAATTTGGTAGTACAAAAGTTTGTGTCGTGTTTCATTGTATTCATTGTTCTGAGACGAATTTATTATTGTTCTCTCATTTTATATTGTGACGATCGCTGGATGAGAGAGAATTATTATATCCTCGAAAACGTGCCAGAATGTTATTTGTAGTTTTTTGAAATATACGTTTAGTAATAAAAGGTGAAAGGGATCAAATCAGTGCATACTGACTACTCCCTACAAGTATATAGATTTTCTTATTTGATGTGATTTTTAAAGTATGACCATTATTTATCCCTGTATTAGTCTTTAATGCTCATTATTAAAATATATACCATTTATATGTTAGTTAAGTGATAACTTTAAGTTCGGTTTACATGTATTTCGATCTTATTTTTTATTGGTATACAGCAGTCTGGTACAGCTATCATGTAGAATATAAATTGGTAGCATCCCCCAAAAGCTTGACTCTCGTTAGGTTTAGAGTCAGCTCCACAGCGGTTTGTGTTGCGCACAATTTACAATGCCACGAACATAATTTTGCATAAATCTGGAATTATTTTATATTTCGACATGTTTTTGAATGAACGGATGTATATGAGCGATGTATTTTATATAATAATATATGTATGTTGTAACACCATGCTTTTTGATAGCTTTTGACGTGTTAGTTTGACGCAAATTCGTTACCGTATTTTACCATTTACCGATCTATCGAAAGAAAGTCTCTAAAATGTTGTAACGTAAAGTAATTGAATGTTGATATAAGGCGGTGATAGTCGATAGTGACTGCTGCACTAATCTAAAGTAACGCAACATCGTGGCACGCGCGTGTCATTGTACTTAGCTAGCGATTAACATTTAGTCAAGACTTGAAATTAATAAAACTTTGTGTGATCGTTGATCCAATGTAGATATTTATTTTTGTTATTGTATTGTACCCAAAATGACTATATTTATGGAAACATGATAGAGTTATAATCGTCGCTGGCGAACTCTGATATCCTTAGGCAGATCAGATCATTAGACGTAAGCAGACATCTAATGTAAGGAGTATTTCACCGTGCATGTTTGACTACATATATCGTTTAAAGAATTTCCCTTTCATCGAAGCATTTAAACTGTGTGTAATTATAGTATAAGTGTGGTACAGCTCCGTATGTAACGTGCTCGCTGGGAATGTCAACTGTTGAACGTTTGTATTGCGATACACACATCCGATAATAACGCCTCTTATTTGTGCTTATAGCTATAGTGACAAGTAAGTGCATAAAGGCAAGTTTCAATAAATCGGAAGTGCTATAATCTATAATAATCAAATATTTAAAATAATTTAAGTTATGATTCTCCAATATTGTGGAAGATGTATAATATTTTTTACTAATAAATTTAATATTATATTTTTTGTTTTATTTATGGTACCTTCAGTAAAAGGGCGTTTTCAACAATTACAATAATTTATTTTAAATAATAACATCACAATTTGTAACAATTACCAATTAACAGGACCGTAAAGCTACTTCTAAAACCCTCAACCGTAAGTGCGCGCGCACTGCAGAGAATTAACGTTTCGAACACATTTTCGCTTAGATTAATTAAAATATTCGTTCACTACTTTAGTGGCATTGGGTTGCTGTAATCCAGAACGTCCCAGTAATAAACCCTGCAGTGCGTTCGCATCTTTACTGTGTGATTACATGGTGGCTTTATATCAAATCACAGTATTTATTTGCAGAAGCATCGGCTAACATCACTTGATACTAAGGCGCCGTCCTAGTCATCCGTCGCGCGATGATCCGTGCGTCCGACGAAAATGATAGTGCGACCGTGCGTTCAAACATATTGATATCACGACGATATACAGTAATCCCCCCCTATAACGCGTTTTCATATTATGCGATTTCAATCCCCCGTATAACACGGGCATTCCCTCATATAACGCAGGGATTTCCCACATACATATTTCTGTAGTGTGAAATTTAAATATTCGATATAAACCCCCTTGCAGCGAGAAAATTTAAATGTGATGAATTATTTATACGTAACGCGTTATACGAGGTCGTAAAAACGCGTTATACGGGAGTTACCCCCATAACGCGTTTTCCTATAACGCGGAACCAATCTGCCGCGTTATAGGGGGGGGGGGGATTACTGTACTCATATTCCTATTGAAGGCTTCATCGGACGATGAAATCGCATCGCATCATCGCGCGAGCGATCACAATAAGACGGCACCTTATGCATAAGAGTATTTTGGAACTATCAAATGCATCCTAACATCGAAATAAAAGTTTTTTTTTTTTTTTAATAAATAGCAGTGATGTGCCAACGATGGGTTGTGCCTATCTTTGACTAGCTATAGTGACAACTATTTAATATATTTGGTTGAATTTTCGTATGCAGACTGGGAACATCATTATAAACGAGTATACGCAGTTTAACCCGGTGAGCGTAAGGTTGGGTATAATACACCCAGACCCTAATAAATTGCTCGATATTTTGTGAGATATACATTTTTTTTTATATAAATATTTTAAATTGTATCCTCTGTTTCAGTTTCCTATAGTTATAGTGACAATAATTTAAAATCAATATTAAAACGTAAAAATGTCTAATTTATCATATGGGTTTGTCACACCCACCTTATGGTCCGTGTTACAAATAAATAAATAGTTTACATTAAGCACGCCGGATTCATTTATTGTTGTATTGTCGTCTCCACCTTGTATATACACAATCACCCATAGAAGTATCTGCGTCTTATGCTATTTGCTTTGTGTTTTACATTAGCTATAAAGTTGCAATAGGTATCTATGTAAATTAAAAAATGATTTATATCTTATAGTTTCTCGTATATATTATGTAGTACCAAATATACTTTTAGCTTATCCTGCACGCATTTACACCTAAACAATTATAGTAGCACCTTTGGCAACAACAAATACATAAGGCTACCCAAGTTCACAAGTGATCGAAGTATTATTTTGATCAAAACCGAGTAAGTGCCAAAAGTATTCTGTTATTTGCAACAATTTTATTCTTGGTTTTTTACAGAACATTGCATTAGCATACGCATTTAGCTCAATATTTCAAAACTTATATTAATAAAAACTACATGAATCACTCCTGAACTAAGGTTGACATTTCTTTGAGAATATAATATAACAAGAGTTTGAGGCATTACGCTATTTTTCTTACATCTCTATTAAGTAAGTAGTAAATTATTTGTGTGCAAGTTTAGATGTACTTATACTAACAAGAACTAGAAATGTATTGAGAATGATGTAAATAAACGTATTCTATTCTCGTTGTGCTAGTGGCATGTCCTAAAAATAAAACAACTCACAAACAACAAAATAAAATGATCAAAATAAAATTATTTAGTAACAAAAATTAAAATCTTGAAACTTAATTTTAGCATAGCCATTATATCTAATTCTACCTCCTGCAAACTTGCATTGCAAAACAATTATCCTAGAGTTCTGAATTTTTAAATGAGAAATATTTCGTCATCATTACAACGCAGAGTTCCTGTATAGGATAATCAATCATTCATACTATAGTATAAAGCTTGGAAGTCACACTAGAAGCTATTTTATAGCGAAAAATGTTATATTTCAATTTTTACACGCACAAAATAATTATTCAGCGTAAGAATTTCCTAACATTTCACAGCTGGGGTGACATTTTTTTGTTGTATATTAGGTATTATTATGTACTTGGTTCAATAATATTGTTCTAGTTAAGAGGTAACAAGGTTGCTAGCTATCTTCTAGCACCACGACCTTACCAATAGTAGACGTTTACAAGCATAAGACATTCAGTACTGACTGCATTTTGAACGTAGCCAGAATCGGAAGAGAAAAAGTTTAAGTACTTTATCAACCGTCAAAGGTTTCTGACTCCGCGACTGACGAACTTTAAAGACTTTACAGCCGGTCGATTCGGTGACATCATAAGTGAAGTGAGCACTTAATAGTATCAATACCTACCATTACGGAATGACAGAGCTCAGTTCCCGCTCACTTCACCTAAGGTCTCACGGTGAGATTTTTACAGAATAGCACTGCAGTACACTGATTTAGTATTTTAATGTACCGCTGGATTACAGTGACACAGGATTGATAGTTCGAATTAGACCTTTGTAAACACTTGATCTGACCAATATTATGTCTTGACTTTAGACTGTGACCTCTGAGTTTATTTCGACCTTTCTTCTCAGAATAGTCAGATAGGAAACGCCGACCTCATCTAGCTATTTTTTTTTTTTAAATAATATGTGTAAAAATGATTCCGATATCCTATTCACAGAACAAAAAATTTCATTTCACTTCAGCATCCTGTGCTGGATTAGAATAAAGCGGTCGGTAAGTTACATCCAGTGCTGCTGGATTGAAATACTGGATCAACGTAAATCAGCCTGCGTGCCCAACGCATCCTGGTCGCTCCAGTCCTATCTCTAGTCAAGATAAGATGAGATGATTTTATTTGTCATTCGTCACATGTACCAAGAAAACTGCGTAACTTACAGATAAACCCTTTGTACCAAGAAATTAGGTAATGTCGGTCCTTCTCTAGTCAAGAAAGAGGTACCTACAAGTACAAATGTCTTTTGTCGCACCCTGGCTACGCTCTTGAGAGAACCAACACCTTATGGAACTAAAATGTTTGTCCGCCAATAGCCAGCATGATGTTTTCGAAGGCGATCCAGTTGATGAGCGCCCAGGGTCCCAGCCTCATCCACAGGGGTAGGAAACCTTTGTACACTGATAATATACCCTCATTCTTCACGGATTGCTGGAGACAATCGATCATGCCTTTGTATGACAAGCCCCTGGAAATGGAGAAAATAAATATAATAAGTAGGGTAATTATGGCTAGCTCTATAAGATGTGAGCAACACGTCTAAGGGCAGATTTTTCAATCGACAGGTAACTTAACTGTGGAATAAAATTGATGTCTGACAGTTTTTGTATGGAAGAAATGTCAAAAATTCCAAACTATTCCTCGAATAAAATGATCTGCCGGTCGATTCTGTAAAAATCTCACCGTGAAATCATAAGTGAAGTGAACACTTAATAGTGTTAATCCCTAGCGAATGACAGCTCACTCCACGCTCATTTCACCCAAGCTTTCACGGTGAGATGGTTACAGAATCGCGCGGCTGGCGTTGAAGAAATCAGCCCTTATAGGTACAGACCTATTAGACGCGTAAGAACAACCTAAATTTGGTAGACAGCCATCGCATTTATTTCCTGTGTAGTTCTATTAACAGAGATCTCCTAATTGAGTTATGATGAGCACGTGAGGAGTTGTTAAGTAATCATTAGGTATACAAGGTGTAACTTAAATAACGCAGAACCTGTGTGAATCGAGAAAAAAAATCAGCTGTTCCCTACATGTTCGCATAACTCGTAAAAAGGTAGGGAACAACTGGTTGTTTTTTCGCGATTTCGGTTTTGGTCCCATAGTAAAAGTTGATCATAATGATGAATACAATGACCCCTTAAGAGGTTGTGTGTTATTTAAGTTACACCTTGTATAAAACTAGCTACTTTTTGCATATTACATTTATGTAATCAGAATGTTTTATAACCTAAATATTCATTATGCAAACTAATTAATATTCTGGGAGTCTTATTATTTTTAGCATAATGATTGAAGGGCTCGTTCTCATCCAGCGTAGCCTTATTGCTCTGCATAGAGTACGGAACGAAATAGGGATTTCAGTTCAGTCTGACCCTCCATCCACATGCTAAAATGCACAACTAATTTAACTAACTTGTTTGGCAGACACATAAAATTTACTCGAAAATACTTTACAAACGCAACGCAACGCATAAAGGATATATGTATTTGTTCAAAAATAGAATAATCTAATTCCAGTCATACTGTATTTATATCGGTGCGTTCGCGCGTCGGTTTACTCCGAATCCGAAAGCATTCGAGCGTGCACCGCGTCCTGCGACTCACGAGGCGACTTTGACCTCGTTCCTGTGACCTCGACCGCGTACCTACGGTCGTAACGAACCTATTCACATGCTATATATAGCTAGCCAAAACAACCATTCGGAATTCTAGTACCTACATAGCAACATATCGATGTGGTCCTGTTTGTAATGTCAGCTGTTTTGGTCGTTTCCGCGTCCGTAATTTTTGTACCGATTGGTGTATTCGGTAGAATTGCGTAATAATTGGAAAGTCTATGGTTTTCCTTTTCTGCCACTATCCGAGCCTTGAGCTATAATTTATTTTTAAACCTATACGTGTGCTTGACGACAATATGACGATATCAATCTGTATGCGCCCACAGGTACAGCTTTATGTAAGCATCATCATACCTAATGATTTCGACACAAAAACTAAACAAGCTTCGGATTTTTTTTGCTGATAACTCAAGAGCAAATAAATGCACAAAAAGCATAATTTATGCACAATGACTGTGTAAAACACGACTGCCATCTAACGTGGTTATTTAGCTTGAGTAAATTGATTTCGACGTCTTCAAGTCTTCTTCTTGAGTTGGTCGTGTTCAAGACGCTGGGTCCAGCAATTTGTAGTCTGTCCTTGTCCAGTCTAGTTGGACTAAACAGGGCATCGATGTGAACGGCGAGTATATTTCACATCTTCGATTTGCCGTTGTCATCGTCATAATGGCAGAGACGCTGGAACAGCTAGACCGAATGCTGCACAGCCTAAACGGAGCCTCTCGGCGGGTTGGCCTCGGGATGACTTTGGACAAGACGAAAGTCATGTACAATTCGCATGTATTGCCGAGTCCAATCCACATCGAAGGGTCGCTTCTCGAATTTGTGAAGGATTATGTCTACCTAGGGCAAGTAATTCAGCTCGGTAGACACAACTTTGAGAAAGAAGCCGACAGCTAACAGATGGATCCAGTTGAGTTGGGCAGTATTTGGAAAACTCCATCAAGTCTTCTCGTCGCTATCCCGCAGTGTATGAAGACTAAGGTCTTCAACCAGTGCGTCCTGCCCGTCATGATATATGGTGCAGAAAAGTGGACACTGACGGAGAGTGATACTACGGAGCGAGCTGTGTTCTGATTCTCTTTGAAGGATAAAATTATCCGAAAAAGAACCGAAGTTACCGACATAGCTTGCAGAGTAAGCAAACTGAAGTGGCAGTGGGCTGGCCATGTTTATCGAAAGACTGATGGCCGCTGGAGCAGACGATTCCAGGAGTGGAGACCGCGTATCGGCAAGCGTAGTGTGGGACGCCCCCCAGCTAGATGGACGGACGACCTAAAGAAGGTGGCTGGGGTAGACTGGATGCGGAAGGCGCGGGACAGAGTGTTGTGGCGCATTCTGGGAGAGGCCTATGTCCAGCAGTGGACTGCGATAGGCTGAGTTGATTGACTGATTGATTGGAATTGATTTTAACATAAAACTCATGTCTATTTAGAATTTCAGAGTCAGTAATAGCAACTAGCTGACCCACCTTTGCATAAATGGTTGAGATTTATTCGAATACGGATCGATAGAATTGTATCATTCTTTTATATTTTATATATTTGAGCAAAGTACTTAAATAAAATATAAAATAAATTATCAGTGTTTCTCTACTATATTATGCATGTATTATACATATAAACCTTTCTCTTGAATCACTCTATCTATTAAAAAAAACCGCATCAAAATCCGTTGCGCAGTTTTAAAGATCTAAGATACATAGGGACAGACAGACAGCGGAAAGCGACTGTGTTTTTAACCGACTTCAAAAAAAGGAGGAGGTTATCAATTCGACTGTATTTTTTTTTTTTTTTTTTTTTTTTTTTTTTTTTTTTTTTTTTTTTTTATGTTTGTTACCTCATAATAACCGACTGGGTGAACCGATTTTCATGATTCTTTTTTTATTTGAAAGCTGGTGCTTCCCGTGTGGTCCCATTGTCACCATTTCAATATCTGATGATGGGATCTTGTAGAAATCGGGGGAACTCTTCAATAAATAACAGCAGATTAACCGCGATTGTTGCTATAGCATATCTAAGCATTGTTTACACCATCACACAACATAATATCACGCCTGTACTCACTACAAAGGTTATAATTTTTTTTTTTATGATAATAATAATTACGCAATCGCACAACATAACATCACGTCTGTACCCTATAAACGCAGATGCAGCTTCCTGTCACTGATATTTACATAGCAAGTAGTGTTTATATGAATTTGATTGGGGTAGATATAACTAAAAAGTGAAAAATAAAAAATTTTATATATAAAAAAAACAACCGACTTCCAAAAAAACACTACAAAGTGAAAAATAATTTTAATTTCGGAAGTCGGTGTCAAAAAACCAAAATGCGGAACCAACGACACCGACTTCCAAAATTAAAATTATTTTTCACTTTGTAGTGTTTTTTTGGAAGTCGGTTGTTTTTTTTATATATAAAATTTTTTATACACTATGTAGTGATCAGCATTGCACCCGTGCGAAGCCGGGGCGGGTCGCTAGTGAATTAATATAATGTTTTACCTACAATGAAAATGACTAACAAAGACTTTTTGTAATTGCGGTCAATTTAAAACAGAATACAAAAGATGGATTTTGTATTCCACTCTACTGGGTCTGTGAAAGATTATACCAATATGAGTCAAAGTCTACAAAAAGAGATTCGTACTTAAAACGGGCTTGAAAATTAAGCGAGTATTTTAAAATACGATTTCCTTTATTTGAATAGTGAAACAGGACCGTTATTCCTCTATGTTATGAAGTATTGATTACTTTTTCCGTTGCCCTCCGCCCCTTGCCCCTTGTTTTGGCGAGGCGTCCGGGAGCGGAGCCAAACTGAGTGACGGTCCCTAAATTGATTTTAATGAAACCTAACAATTGTCTAGCCAGTTACCGACTAATTGTTTAGAGATATACAAAGTATAGGAACATCTCATTGTATTCAATACTATTTTTTTTCTAGTGTAATTATGTTGAGCGTTAAATTGTATTCGAATCAAAAGTGTGTTATCGAATACCTTAAATAATAAACCTACCTAGCAATTAAGTATCATCTTATAAAACAGCGTTTTTAGGGTTCCGTAGTCAACAAGGAACCCCTATAGTTTCGCCATGTCCGTCTGTCCGTCCGCAGCTTAGCTCAGAGACTAGAGAGTTATAATTTGGCATGGATATACCATGGCATGCATGTGCAATAAAATCATGAAAATATTTTTTTAGGGTATCTCCTGTACACGTAAAGCGTGTGGATGGTGTGGGTTTTGTTGGATATGTCATTAAAAATATTACGGGCGTGTGAACACCATTTTTCGATTCAGGGATACGGTTATGAAATATTAAGCTTTTAAGTGCTAATTTTTGTTAGAGTCAAGTGTGCCCCCCCCCCCTCCCCCTCCCGCCAACCAGCTAAATGGTTGTTTTAGGATATGTGAAAAAAAAATCACAGTAGTAGTAAGTATATACATATAATGAAGTTAAAAGGCAAACTATCACTGCTAAGTAGGTTTTACTGTACGAGTAATAGATGACCAACTTACATTTGCAGTGGCAATGTATGGGAGAATATGATTTTGAACTACAATGTTTATTTATTTATTTATTTATACTTTTCGCACAAAAGGTACAAAGGCGGAATGTTAAGTTTGTTCGTAGGATAAATTCACTCCAACTACGGAACCCTTCATTGTGCGTGGTCCGACACGCACTTGGCCGGTTTTTTATACCTACTAAGCAAAGATTTGTTACAGAAACTTTTTTTTTGTAATATTTTCCCCCTTTCTTTCACAAACAATTCGATTGTTTTACAATTATACTGCCAAGCCTTTTGAAATATTCTAGTATTTTTACAAACTATTAATGATTACTGGCAATGATTTCTTCAACGCTTTTAAAAAGAAGTTTCAAAAAAAAAAAAAAAATGAAGGCTTGTAGTTCACTCACTTTCCGTCGGGTCCAACGGGCTGATTCATAAGTCTGGTTTTGAGTACATCGGCGGGTGTGCCGAGCACGGCAGCCACGAATCCTGCCGTGAATGCCGCCGCTGCGTGCACCACCGCGGTGTCGGCCATGCCGAACTCCCGCATCAGGAACTGTTTGGTGTAGTCGTACGCTGCTAGGTCTCCCATGTTGACTAGGGCTGCGCGCTGCACGTTGGGGACGGCACCTGGAAACGAGATTATAGAGAAATTCAACTTTATTGATATTTTTCCTTAGGCATATTATGGGCACGCTCGTCCCATCATAGACCTCATACATCGCTTTCCATCAGCGAGATCGAGCAAGAGCGGGCCGATTGAGCAATTAAAAAAAAAAATGGAGATGGAGATAGATGCGTCATTGGCTTATCGCAGTCCACAGCTGCACATACGCCTCTCTATAGCAAATAAGACTAGTGTTCTTTAAACACTTATGTACTGTTTGGCAAGGACATCGACGCGCAAATTGTAACCTCATGAATTCAGCTCATGATTCTAAACGTCGAAGTTTTTCGTCCGTTATCAAAAAGAAATTCGGCTGTTTGATATAATGTCCGTCATCAAAAAGAACAAAATCGATGGAATAGCATTTTTTTTTTTAATATTCCAGAATCATGTACTGAAATCACGGGCCAGGTTGTATTATGGCCGGGTCCCTGCCACTTTGTATAAAGGTACTACAAAAAGGGGGGGTAGGTACGTTTACTACTTACGTAAATACTTACCTAATGCAAACATACCGTCAACCTTTTTGAGACCAAGTTTCACTCCACTAATAAATGGTAAAATATCGATTTTCAATCAGTTTTCTATGTAACTAAACATACGAGGGCTTGGGTTGGCTAAACTAAATCTATTTATTCACCGGGCACAGTTCCAATCTCGGATTATGACTAGGGATTTTATAGCAAAAACTTGGGTCTTTTGTTACAGGATCGATACGAAATTCTACTGCAAAAGTATAGTAAAACCACCTAGTACTGTAGTTAATTCTGTAATACAAAGGCTACTAAAGCTACGGTTTCCTGTAAGAGCGGTGACCGCTACATGCGGCCGTAATGTCCAAATACAGAGCGTTTTTTGACACCTTAATGTCAAATACTAGTGAAAATGACAGATTTTCATGAGGTCCGATATCAATATGACGGAAACGCTCTTCTGGGAAACCGTAGCGTTCTGTTATAGACCGTACCGTACTATTTTAAAGGCTCAGTTTATATGTATGGGTACTTACCGTTAATTACCTACTTCGTTCTGCCTTACAGGTGCTTACCTTATTATTATTATCTGACGTAACAGATTATGTCAGCCACGGTAGTCCCTTATCATGCCGTAATTGTACGTCATGTTTATACTACCACGAAACTAGTTTATATAATATAATAACATACACAGTATCTATTGTAAACAAACGCGTGCGAAAACCCAATAAATAAGGATCAACGGTGACTCATAGTTAAATGCAAATAATGGCTAACAATATATCATCAGTATGGATGTAAGTAAGTACTTTTAAAATACATTGTATTATTTAATTTAAGTTTTTTTTAATAGCTACCTAAAAAAATAACGACTAATGTATTCGAGCTAATTGGTTTTCAATTCCATACAAAAGGTTAATTGTGTTGAAAAAGCTCTTTCAAAACGCTAGAAAGAAAAAAAACATTTAAGTACTTAGTTTACGGAATTTTGTAGCTGTTTATTGAATTTGACAACCTTGACGACTTTTTGGCGTACGTAAGTTTTTCAATTCGATACAAAACCCCGCGTTTTATTGGATCAAAAAGTAATTGCATCAAAGAGGTTCTTTCAAAACTAGGGAAAGAAAAACTTCACCTGCTTAGTTTACGAAATTTTGGGGCGAAGGTTGTTGAATTTGACAATCTTTTAGTGTACCTACACACGGCTTCACGTCACGCTATACATTTCCAGTAGGTACCTATAAGCTGACCTTTCATTGTACGGCCTCTGTTGGCCTGAACACGGCCAATTCGTCTTATTACGTGCAAGAATATCAAAGATTACTTACCTCTCCAGAACCCTCTGAGTCCACTTTCAGCATACAGCATCTTGTAACAATCTCTGCAGTTGGAGAACCTGGGTGCCTTGCCCTGCAAGACTCTGCGGCCTTCAGCCTGCATCTGGACCTTGACCAGGTCGGTAGGGGACGCGATCAGCTGTGCCAGAGAACCTGCCGCTAACCCACCTGCGGAACTTCGTGACAATTACGTTACGTTGTTGCTGAGGCTGTTCTAAATCGTGCTGGAGTGGTTATACAACGTGTAACGTTAAATGCGCAAAACCTGAAAATAGTTTGATCAGAATTAATTGAACCACTTTTTAATATAGGTCACATTTTTCAAAAAAACTTCATTAAAAACATTGCCGTGTCTATTTATTAATAGGTCAAGCAACCCAATGTCAGCGCGGCGCAGCGGCCCGGTGACGACTCCTCCCTCGATAAGGCGTCGTCGCAGACGCAAGAAACGATCAGAATGCCCAGTAAAACTAAAACAGCACATAAAACCTTTACAATTTTTTTAATGACTTATTTTCTCTCTGAAATAGGTCAATTGAATTAAAAATCAGTTGGGGTGTCTGAAGTTTTGCGCATTTAACGTTACACGTTGTAGAGCGAGTAGATATTAAACACATGTAAAATGAATGTATTGCGAGTAATTTCAAACTATCTTTCAAAATATCTTGTGAACCAGAATATCATCATTCTTCTAGCTTTTTCTCAACTATGTCGAGGTAGGTTTCCTGTTTAACCGAATGCAGTCCAGTACTTTACACGGCTCTACTGCCTACCAAACTAGCACAATCCAGTTAGTGAGTGACACGATACCAATATAAAAACAATTTCAACAAGTAAAACTGTCTGTTATACTTCCAGACCAGAACATCTACCCTTCTGCCCATAGGTATTTTCACGCTAAAAGGTTTTATTACAAAATTGAAAACAATAACTCAATAATAAAGTAGGTGGTATCGCTCAAAGCAGAGTCGATAATTTGTAGCAATACTCTGGCTATATATTTAGAGATTGCCAAGCCCCAGAGCACCGCAATCTATCTCACTCAGCGGGTCGTACAAATTCATTGGTTCAAGTGTCCCTAAGCTCCAAAAGAGATAGAAAAACTATCTTCTCAGTTCACTGAATAGCTCTTTATGTAAACAAACTTTAAATACAGTATGGAAACCACATGTATGCAATAAATTGTATCGCTTTTTCTGACGATATACAAAAAATAAACGAAATCGTTCGCGAAAAAAAATCAGCTGTTCCCTACATTATGTTCGCATAACTCGTCAAAACGTAGAGAACAGCTGATTTTTTATAACAAGTGTGTGGTATATTTATTGTATACAGGGTTATTTGTAAAACACTAGCAACCTCTTGAGAGGTCATTGTACTCATCATCGTGAACAACTTTTACTATGAGACCAAACCTGAAATCGCGAAAAAAAAATCATACATTTATGTTCGTACGAGTCTTCAAAATGTGGGGAACAGCTGATTTTTTTTTCACGATTTCAGGTTTGGTCCCATAGTAAAAGTTGTTCATAATGATGAGTACAATGACCTCTTAAGAGGTTGTTGGTGTTTTACAAATAACCTTGTATATTTATTGCATGTATGTGTTTTACATGCTGATACATAATATATAGGATATTTCATACAAAAGTGCAACCAATACCTACGCGACCAAAATGTATGAAACAGCCGATTGTTTTTTTTTTTTCTTTGATAACAGACGAAATGTTTCAACTTAGGGTGTTCAGAATAATGTACTGAATCCATGGTAACAGTTTGCGGGTCGAGTCACTCTGTATATTTAAGTAAGTTATAATTCACGTAAGTTACCTGCAAAAGCCTACATTAGATAGTCCTCTATAATCTCTTATAATCAGATGACAGTTTGAGTAATTTGGCATCTGGCAGTTTGGAGTAATTTGCGCGACCTACCCAAATGTCCTTTCATTGGTATTGTCCGCCGAATCGTGAGGCTCCTCAACTTCTGAGTTGCGCTGCACGATTTTTGACAAATGCGTGCACTGACTGGACAGGTCCGCTCAATCTGTGTGGTTCTTTACTCAAAAGACCATTTCAAATACCAATCTACATGGTCTTCACATGATCTGACCAATATTATGGAGACTGTGACCTCTGAGTTTGTTTCGGCCTTTCTTCTCAGAGTATATATAGGAAACGCCGACCTCACCTAGTTTAAAAAAATATGATTGATATGTAAAAGTGTTTGTACAAACCTACTTACAGAAAATAAATCATTTATCATTAACAAAGGAGGTTCTCGGTTATCAAATAACCCTCTATGGAGGATACCTAGTTATTAGAACCCCACTACTGCGCCCCTTTATGTCTGAAGAAGGTCGTTGTGCAAAGCCACGGATGGCAACGTTAATGAAAGCGGATCGGCTTAGTCAAACGTAATACGATAAGGACTAAGACTCTCCAATGAATATTTTATCTCTTGAATAAGAGGATTAAATAAGATCTGTATTATTCTAGCATGTACAGTCACCAAAAGAGTAACCAGGATCTTCGGCATACTTGAAGTTTAGTAGGAAACCGATGGTTGTTCTCGAATAAAATTTTATTTTATTAATAGGAAACAAACAGCTCATTTGTCAAATTAAATTTCAGTCAAAAAAATACAGCGGTTTCTTACTAAACTTCAACTATATCCGACGACCCTGGTTATAGACTTATCTCTTTTGGTGACTGTACTTGGTTTTGTTATGAAATATGGTACGGAAATTATACTACCGTAGGTGAAAAATTATTATTTTTTAAGTTACTTTTTTTGGGGCTAGATTTTAGTGCACTTTTCAGTGTCTGAATACAGTACCTACGCGAAAATTGCTACAGGTTTTGTCTGAAACCATCTACCTGAAAAGTTGTTCGGGTCTTGTAATTTGAAAGAATTTGTGCGCTTTAGAAATAGCTGACATTAAAATATGTACAGGCTGGCGAATTAGTCACCTGCCTTCGTCATGAGGGTGATTCAAAGTATGAGTATCATAGTAGTTGTTTAGAATGACGGGTAGAATCACCCTCGTGACGGATGCAGGTGACCAAATCGCCACCCTGTATAAGACTAAAATCTGGCACTGCTTTATACATAATACCTATTATCAAAAATACGATACTCAAAACCACGATAAAAATCTAATAAACAAATTTCCTCACCTACAGACGCGATCCCAAGGGAAACTTTTCCCTTGTCATCCTTGAAGTAGTTCCTGAACTGCTCGTAGAAGATGAGCCGGCAGCCGGAGTAGATGGCATGGCGCTGGAACATGGGCATCAGGCCAGTCCATAGTTTGGTCACGCCTTCCTGCTTCGCTATACCTACTGCTGTTTTTATCATGCCGAGGTTCTCCAGCTGTTGAGGAATAGACGGGTAAACGATTAACTTAAGAGTGGTATACACGCCAGTAATCATTGGTAATCCATTTTTCTAAGGTTTTTGTATGCAGGATACCCAATAATAATAGCCTCCCGAACGATTTTGCATACGGTGGCCAATCTCTACGGAGGTTAAGCCAGGTACGCAGAAGATATTACAGTGCACAATCAAATCAAATCAACTCAGCCTATCGCAGTCCACTGCTGGACATAGGCCTCTCCCAGACTGCGCCACAACACCCTGTCCTCCGCCTTCCGCATCCAGTCCACCCCAGCCACCTTCTTTAGGTCGTCCGTCCATCTAGCTGGGGGGCGTCCCACACTACGCTTGCCGATACGCGGTCTCCACTCCAGGACTCGTCTGCTCCACCGGCCATCGGCCCTTCGACAGACATGGCCAGCCCACTGCCACTTCAGTTTGCTTACTCTGCAAGCTATGTCGGTTACTCCGGTTCTTTTCCGGATAATTTCACACAGTGCACAAGTGTGTGCGTAAACACAGTTGCACTCTCTGTTCCTTTAGTCTCATAGTCCGATGGGACGGCAATCCCACACGACCGGGGAGAGATCAGTCGGACCAACAGCTTTACGTGCTTTCCGAGGCACGCACGGGCGTATTAAACCGCCAACTTCCAAACTCTGGACTGTTACTAAGAATGTCCTAATGGAAAACCCAATAACACTGTCCGACCTGGGAATCGAACCCAGGACTCCACGCTTAGCAGTCACGCTTACAACCACGAGACCAACGAGCCAGTTAAAGGTACCCAATAGTGGAGGCAGAACGGTGGCGGCATTTTAAAGAATGAACTATTTAACAAGGAAGGACGTACTAATACTAGCTTCTTTATTTCAAGATATAAGGGATTAGATTCTTTTTTTTTTTCTTTTTTTTTATATATGGTTACAAAATGTCAACATTTTTTCATTTTTTTTTACGAGGCGTTGACTACGTGGTATGCGTATATTTTATGTCTTTTTTTTTAATATGTAACGTGCGTTTTCTTTGTGCAGAATAAACAATTTTTCTTTATCTTATTTTCTTTTATAAAGGATGTTATGTAGGACATAATATAAGATTTCTGAATAGGTACCTAGTAGTAATGTAGGTGACATTAGTATAGTATCTACTAGGGAAACTTAAAACCATCTATTAAACTATTGTTGACCGAAAATCAATGGCACGTGATTTCAATATTAAATACCTTTCTTGGTGTCCCTACCTACTTCCATAAATACCAATAGCTACTTGTAAGGTAACATTAACCGCGCAAAAACACTATTTCATAGATACTCGCAGGAGTTCGGTTTCAAGATACGACAGATACTATTACAGATTAATAAGAACCTCTATATTCCGGTATCCGTTACTTAGTCTCAAACAGTTTTGTTACTAAGAGCTTTCCAAGATGGACTTCTATTTAATCAAGCTTTTATTGGAATAGTGCCTTTAAGTGGGACATCTTGCGAAAGTGTTCCGTTAAAAGGGTATGATATAACTAAACTAAAATGAGGGTGTTTGACATAATTTCTAAGGCGTCAAAGAAAGAACCAAATCTGTTCATCTTAACTTTTTAACTTTGTGTCAGATAAACATAGCAAAGCGTTCGGCATTTCCGTGAAATAACATTACACACTGGAGACCTATGCGGCCATTATGAAGCAGGTATTCACAATGTGGCTGGACCATGACTTCCATTTTCAAATAATAAAAAAGCTTTCTCATTCATACTATTCCAACGTCATGAAAGGTGAACAGCCGTGCGATTCTGTAACCATCTCACCGTGAAAACTTGGGTAAAGTGAGCGTGGAGTGAGCTGTCATTAGGGATTAACACTATTGACACTGCTCACTTCACTTATGATTTCACGGTGAGATTTTTACAGAATCGACCGGCTGTTCCAAACTTAAATGTGTTTAAAAGTTGGTGAAACAGAGTACTGGCTGGTCGGTACTAATCTAATAAGCATGGACTTTTTCACGCCATGCTCGTCGGTTTATTGCTTAATCCACTCGACTGCTGGATTATGACGTCATTGTATTATATGACGGGCTTAGACTTTGGATTTAAGTTCATTAGTAAAGTGCTTCATTTTATGCTCGACTAGCATTTTCATTAATAGCTTTTGGAAATCAGCTGTCTATTTTTATAAAGAACGCTTTTAGCAATTTTAAAAATACTACAACAATTTACTAAGTGGCAGTGATTTTATCCTTATTTCGGACTCTTTTTAAACCCTTATCAACTTCTTACTTCAGATTAAATACAGTAGCCGGCACATAACTTGGCAAGAGTCCTCCCCTTTTCCTCTCCTTTCTTTAACTTTCTTCTAAACAGACGTGTATAAAATAAATTATGGAAATAACGGTTATTTCCATAATTTATTTTAAACACGTCTAATAATTACAAGCAATCAAAGTGATTTTTTTTTTTGTTGCACTAAGTGTTCATGCGCAAACTTATTCCCACTACGGCAAAACCTTGCCAAGTTACGTGCCGCCGACTGTAAGTACTATATTTAAAAAAAAAAAAAACTATAGGTACTAGTAATTTTTTAAAAAAAACATAATAAATGAATATAAATGTTCATAAGATACTCAAAAAATCCGTTTTTTATATTTACCTTATATCCATGTTTAGCGGCTGCGACTTCCGATTGTATTTGAAGCCTTGTCTTTGTCAAATCGAACGGGTAGGTTGCTGCAAAAGAAACAAGGATATTTTAGTTACAATGCACTAGAATCTTATCATGACAACGGACTGTTTGGAAGGATCTTCCGGTAGAAGAAGAGAATCTGGTTGAAGAGGAAGACATAACCAGTGAAGATCGAATTCAAAGTTGCATTCTTTATATAGTTGAAAATATAGATGATTATTTGACAGGCCTGTTGACGACTGTTGATTTTGACGACTCGTACGAACATAAATGTAGGGAACAGCTGATTTTCTTTTCGCGATTTCAGGTTTGGTCCCATAGTAAAAGTTGTTCATAATGATGAGTACAATGACCTCTTAAGAGGTTGTTGGTGTTTTACAAATAACCCTGTATATAATATTATTATTGACCCCCAAAAACTTCTCTTCAGTTACAAAAGTTAAGCTTCAAGTTAAAAAAGTAACCCTTTAATTTTTTTAACAAGGTTTAAAAATAGAGGAATCCTTATGGATGTTCTTGTAACTTTATTTACAAAGAATGGTGAATTGGTGATTGGTGGGGCCTGCTATTTTTGTGACTTGTGATGTTTAAGTTCTTTTATTAAGATAAACAATACTAGCTGTGGCCCGCAACTTCGTCTGCGACCCTGGATGAAAAGTAACCTATATTCTTCTCCAAGTCATGGTCTACCCATTTGCCAAATGTCATCCAAATACATTCAGCCGTTTTAGCGTTAAAGCTTAACAAACAAGCAAACATACTTTCGCATTTATAATATTAGTTAAGATGTTAAATAACAAAGGGGCATGCTAAAAAGGTAACCGAGTGTTTTTCCAAATTTGTGGACGCTTCCGCTATTGCGTCCATACACAATATACTCCATTTGAAATAAGATTAGACATTTAAATAAACCTTATTTACAGTCCGTTCAAGCGATTTTGACTTCTATACCGTAGGCATAAGGGTGGCATTAAAGGCAAAAAAGTGGTTACAATACCAACTGTTTACTGCAGTTGCCATTTGCCATGCCACCAACGCAATATAATTCAAAATCGTTTGAATGGACTGTAAAAAAGGTTTATTTAACTGTATAATCTTATTTTAAATGGGAGTATAGTATTACCGATTGCACGGAACGCCGTCCCTTAATTAACTTACGGTAGGACGTGCCGACGAAATGGAGAGATCCGCAGGAGGACCAAAGTAACCGATATAGCCCGAAGAATTGCCAAAATTAAGTGGCAGTGGGCAGGGCACATTGCTCGCAGTACAGATGGCCGATGGGGCCGAAAGATTCTGGAGTGGCGACCGACCGCGTACCGGAAGACGTAGCGTTGGAAGGCTTCCCACAAGGCGGACCGACGACCTTGATAAGGCCGCAGGAGCCTGTTGGATGCGAGAAGCACAAAACCGGTCGAAGTGGTGGTGCTTGGGGGAGGCAGTATGTCTAGCAGTGAACGTTTTTCGGCTGAAATGATGATGACGAAGACGTACCTGCCTACAAATATGCTCTAAATATAGGACCCCATGCTCAAAATTCCTACATGTATGAGATAAAATATAATAATATAGGTACAACATTATTTTTAGTATATTGCAAACCTGAATACAGTTTGTTCAGAATAAGTAACTGAATCGATTCCAATCATTTTTACACCATGTTATATTTTGTCCCAAAAATATTTAAAAAAGGTAACAAGTTGGGCACCGAGCGACACTAAGTATCTATCCACAATCGTATGCGCACGTCACGGCCGTTAGGTCACGGCCGGTCATAGCGACACCAGGCGCGGGCGCACAGCGGGCTGGAGGCGCGGGCGGCGCGGGGGCGCCGCGTGGTGTGAGCATATTTTTGTACGGACATCCAGGTAACATAACAAGTTTATAACTTTGTGATTTTTCATGATACAGTTTTGAAATTTTATACATAGATTCTTTACATAAATATATTAGACACGTGTTTCAGGTTCCGCATGTACTAAAACTAATGTTGTATATTATATAATCTTATTCCCTTCACGTAGGTAATAAGATTGTCTGCGCTACACGTTGCCTGCGGCTACCAATGTTTGATTATCGTGTCGGATGGACGGTGTAGAAGCAATACCCTTAGGATCGTTTTGTATAGAGGTCGGTTAGAAAATCAATGTTCGGTAGTAATAGATAACGGTATTTAACCTGACGTGTAAAAATCAAAATGATTTTCCAATTATGTTCTTAAACACTGCGGGGTAATTGCGTAAGACACTAAACATTAGCAATGGCTTTCATATTTTGACAGTTCAACAACATTCATTGCGTTATTTACGCTGTAGAGCATATAATTTTTTACAACATATAAAGCAATAGATTAGCAATATCCTTCAAAATTATTCAGATTGTGATTGAAAGTCTGTTAGCCAATTAGGGTGCGGGTTCTTGTAAAAAGTTATGTTTGTATGAGAAGTAGTTACAGCAGTGCTATTCTGTAAATATCTCACCGTGAGAACTTAGGTGAAGTGAGCGGGAAGCGAGCTATCATTAGGGATTAACACTATTGACACTGCTCACTTCAAGCTCACTTCACTTATGATTTCACGGTGAGATTTATACAGAATGGACTGGCTGTTATCTTAAAAGTACACATTTTTAATGTGTTCAAAGCAATAATTCTAATCAAATAAAACTCTTAATACCTGTAACGAAAGTACATTGTGATGTACAGTCACGTACAGACGAGTTCAAGAGGCTTTTTGTATTAATAATATTATCAGTCGAGCATTAGCACCACTTGAAGATACTTTAAACGGTATAAACTCTGCTACCTCAGTGTAAAAGCTTTTGAGTTTCATCAACTATTTGTAAATGACTATGATAAACTACCTAGAACTGGGATATCGTATAGCTACCCTAAAGGGCGTTGCTACGAGGGACGTTCTTACTGCACTGTGGAGACCCCCTTTTTGTGGGGAAATATTCATGGATGCCCTTCGTTTAGGAAAACACAGGGTTATTTCAGACTCATATTAACAAAACATTGCATAACATCACGCCTGAATTGCCCGAGAGGTCAAGCAGAGGTGCTATACCCTCATTTCGACAGATTCATTTAAGTTCTAAGTAGATTATAGGGTAGGCTTATTGTCATGAACCGCTTCTCGTCAACTAAATCGCCTAATTGTGTGGAGTGAGGACTTATGGAAGATAAGTGAGAGAGAGAGAGAGGTACATCACTTATTGATGGAATGTGTTCGATATGAGTCTCAAGCCTCGGATACACTAGGGGACATTTTGTCTGCCAACATGAGGCGCAACACTCAATCTACGTGTCGCTGCAAC
This sequence comes from Eremobia ochroleuca, assembly GCA_949629135.1. NCBI lineage: Eukaryota > Metazoa > Arthropoda > Insecta > Lepidoptera > Noctuidae > Eremobia > Eremobia ochroleuca. Next base: position 14,443,731 of record OX451391.1, read on the forward strand.
GTTGCAAAGTGTCCCACAACAAGTTCCGCAACAATTTACGTGACGCGGGACACGTTGCTTGCTCCCATTCCGAGAGCGAGCGAACGCCGCGACATTCTCTCGGGACATTCACGTAGTTCTCGAGCGCCATGTTCCACAACATGTCGTTTCATTTGTCCCCTAGTGTATCCGAGGCTTAATATAGAAATCATAAGTTTGGGGACTTTAGTTTGAACCGACCTGCAGTGTGATTCTGTAAACATCTCACCGTCAAAACTTGGGTGAAGTGAGCGTGGAGTGAGCTGTCATTGTCATCCCACCTGACACTAGGGATTGACTAAGCAAACATTTACAACCATAATCGAGATTTTAATAATATTTTTTATGCTAATTCTATTGATATTTTTGTCAAAACATGAGTACTTTGTTGTGTATTAATATAGGAAAAAAGACTAGTCCTTATATAAGGACTAGTCTAGGAAAAAAAACTACTTTGAGATTTGACTGAGTTTCTATTTTACAATTTTATTTTAAAACACCACAAAATAGTAATGTTTTGACAACTAAAATACCAGCTTTGAAATTATTTGAAATGATCAATAGAATTAGCATAAAACATATGATTAAAATCTCGATTATGATTGTAAATGTTTGCTTAGTCCAATCCCTAGCATCAATGGGATGACACTGACAGCTCACTCCACGCAAGTATTCACGGTGAGATTTTTACAGAATCGACATGCTGATATGGGCATATTCCATAAAATATACACTCAGAGGCACAATTAACCGTCCACTCATATCCAATTCCATATCGTTTGTTTATGATAACTTAAGCTTTGACTACTAGGCGTAACTTCATAAGTGGGTATGTCTGGAATAAACAAAACAATCATACCCGCTTTTTATTTACTTTTGTGGTTTTTATTCAATAATAATGAGTTAAGTCGAAATTTTACAGTCTCGCCCCTGGTTTTGTGTGAAGGATACATTTGTTTTAAATCGTTTTGTTACCATTTTTTCGAATAAATCCGAGGTGTTGGAGTGCCGTGACCTCATTTACACCAGAAAAATGCCATTGGACGCAGCTGGAGCAGCCAGGGCTGTGGCACTCGCAGACGCTGGGTTCAGCCAGCGTCGGATTGGGCGAATGCTTGGATACCCACGAACCACTATTCAAGATGCTATCCGGCGTTACTGAGAGACTGGTTCCTACACGAGGAGGCCAGTGCGAGGTCGTAGAAGGTGTAAATCAAAGAGAGATGATCGTTACATCGTCTCGTACGTTCTTCGAAATCGTTTCACAACCGCTTCTGAGGCTCGTAACCATTTGTTTGAGGTACAAAATGTAAGTGTGAGCCTAAAAACAATAAGAAGAAGGTTAGCAGAGAGGGATCTAGGATCATTTCGACCAACTCGAGTCCCAGAACTGACCGCAACTCACAGAAGAGCAAGACTTGCATTTGCTCGAGAACATTTAAATTGGACTTTGGAACAATGTAAAGCAGTTCTCTTCTCTGATGAATCAAGAATCGCTTTACGAGGTCCAGATGGATGTCAGCACGTGTATAGACGCCGTGGTGAAAGGTTTGCTGAATGTGCTGTGGTTGAAACAGTGGGCTACGAGGGAGGCTCGATAATGCTGTGGGGTGGCATTTGTTACGACGCCCGTACAGCGTTGGTCGTCTTCGATAGAGGCAGCATTAATGCTCACAGGTACGTGACAGAAGTCTTAGAACCACATGTGATGTCGTTTGCGCCATTCATTGGCGATCATTTTGTTTTAATGCACGGCAACGCATGTGCACACACCGCGAAAATTGTTACGGATTACCTGGACGCCGTCAATATTCAGCGATTACCATGGCCAGCTCGGAGTCCAGACCTAAACCCGATAGAGCATGTATGAGATAACCTAAAAAGATGGATTCGGAGTCGTACACCAGCTCCTACGACCATCACTGAGCTAAAAACTGCAGATGTTGAGGAGTGGGAGAACATTCCACAGAGCGACATTCAAGACATAATGGACGGGCTTTCAAATCGGTTACAAGAGGTCATTAGGGCCAGAGGAGGAAATACACATTATTAATGCGATAATTTAGAGTATACTTTTTTTATTTTTATTAAAAATTTTCTAACTTTTGTTTTGTAAGAAAACTGCAAATTCTCATTTTTTATTTTTTTTGTTTCAATTAAACCATTTCACAACTTTCGCATATTTCATTTGTTTTCGTAAAGGCTCACGCAATGTATCATTATAACAAAATTAATTAAATAACTAGATATAGATAGAATTTTGAAGAAATTGACAAAATATAGGTGGACGGTTAAATGTGCCCCTGAGTGTATAACACCGGTCCTAATAGAGAAACCCAATAACGCTTCTCCTATAGACTTAGATGCGAGAAATAAACACATTATGCACCGGGCTTCGGACACCCTATACATAATGCAATTGCACGCATGGAGCGCAAGGAACGAAAACAAGATTAAAAACAGTTAATTAACCCTTTTGTTGTCCTGTATACAGGGTGTCAACTGATGGGAGAAAGAGGCCGGATGGCAGCATCCGGCTTAGTACCTGTAATACTGTGATCACCACACCGACGAAGAGATGTTTTTAACGGTATCCGTAAAGATTAAGAGTAGGAGTAAAAATACAGCGTAGATTGAATTGATTCCTTTTTATTTTTGGTAAAAAAATATGAATATGACCTTCCGTGCGATTCTGTAACCATCTCACCGTGAAAACTTGGGTGAAGTGAGCGTGGAGTGAGCTGTCATTCGCTAGGGATTAACACTATTAAGTGCTCACTTCACTTATGATTTCACGGTGAGATTTTTACAGAATCGACCGGCTGTAATTGCTTTGAATGTAATTAAGTACTTAAGATTTTCGTTTAAATTGAATGACTGAGTGAGTTTGAATTGAGAGACTAGCTGGTATAAAGAAGGTGTTCAACGATCCATTGACCATCTCCGTTGGTTGTGAAAAGCTGAAGCTTTGTGTGCTAAGACCTTATGGTCTAGTATCTATCTAAGCCAAATTTTAGATAGCCCTTGATGACTACTACAACATAATATATAAAAATGATGCTTTAAAATTATACACAACGTTTGCTATACCTTTAAGACGAAAATCCAATTTTCAGCTTTGGACGTCAATGGATCGTTGAACACCTCCGTCGTACCGCTTGTGGTGCACATGTCGTCCTAAAGAGCACTTGATTTTTGATATTTCCTAACTACAAAACTCCTTCAAGTTGGTTTAATTCGAAATGCATCATCACAATCAATCTGTAACGTTCCCAATGGGTCACTGCTGGGTCACACGCTTCCCTTCTGTGAGAGGGAGCAGGCCATACTCTACAAAGCAGGCCCAGTGGTTGGGTTATAAATGTCAATTTTTAAGTGCCTGAAAGTGGTTGACTTTGACTTTTCAATAAGGTCTCTTAAATCTATTATTAATAGATATTTACCTCCTTCAGCGGCCCAAGAGCCAAGCACGGCGACTGTATACCTCACGGCGACAGAGTCAGACAGCGCGTGCGCAGGGTGGTCGGCGTTGCGTAGTACCGGCATGGTTGATGTGCTCACCGAGCGGCGTCACCGGCTCTGCCCATAATACCTGCCGGATATAGGGACTTTGTTAGTTAAGCTGTTTGGAATATGTAATAGAAGGGGACGGGGCAGGAATTAAAGTTTTGTTCGAAGTGACTATTGGAAAGAAGGATGTTTACTTTCTATAGTATACTCGTATTGCTGGCCCTAAATTATATGGTAAATACAAAGTTCATGACACTCGACCAAACATATAGGAGAATCAGAGACCTAACTTAATTCCAGCTTATGTACAGATATGACAATATAGAAACCAATAAGCTGCTAAAGCTAGTTAATTATGGATGCAACAAATCTCGAATTTGAATAAAGAAAGATCCTTTAGAGGAATGATGCGAGGAGGCAACGATGCGGTTTAAAAGATGTTGTGAAAAAAATTGGAAAGAGTATAGTCGGATGGTTTGGTCACGTTGAGAGGATGAATAAAAAGGCGACTAACAAAAGGTGGGAGATGTGAGTGGAAGGAGGGAACGCCCTAGGAGGACATATAGTTACCTTATTATTATGGTTTCTAAAGAACATCACTATGTCGCTACCTTGGGGTACAAAGGTCGTAAAAGCCATAAACTCTTTATGGATTTTACTACCTTTGTACCCCAAGGTAGCGATGTTCTTTAGAAAGGTCATGTGCGTAGTACTCGCAAACGGCGTGCATGTATGACCAGATGTATGAACATGAACGAGGCAAAATGAGTATGTCAAGATCGTAGCAGGGGGCGTTCTGTAGTGTCTGCCTACCCCTATGGGAAGAAGGCGTGAGTTTATGTATGTAAAATCATTTGTAGTTTTGAATACTTCAATTAACGATGAAAAATTGGTAGTTGAAGTACCTATTAAGTGTCAAAAGTATTAATCTCAATACAAGTTCATTGCACTTTTAAAGGCTGATGCACTCAATAATACCTAATGGCCTGTACTCAGCTTTTTATAGCTGGCAATAGGGGGAAAACCGAGGCTCCAGATGTGCACCATATGCTATCTAAAGCACTATAACATGTGAATATCCTGTGGTTTGATTAATGACTGGAATAGGTTATATATTTTATTATAGAACTTGTTTCCAGCAGTACCTACGATTCTGTAACCGTGAAAACTTAGGTGAAGTGAGCGTGAAGTGAGCTGTCAGTGTCATCCCACCTGATACTAGGGATTGACCAAGCATACATTTACGATCATAATCGAAATTTTAATAATATTTTTTATGCTAATTCTAATGCTAATTTTATATACTTTCAAAGCTAGTATTTCAATTGTCAAAACATTACTATTTTGTGGGGTTTCAATGTAGGAAAAAAAAAAACAACAAAATTTATATTCTGACCAAGTTTCTGTTTTGCTATTTTATTTTAAAACACCACAAAATAGTAATGTTTTGACAACTAATACCTACTAGTTTTGAAATTATATAAAAAATTATCAATAGAATTAGCATAAGAAATATTATTAAAATCTCGATTATGATTCTTAACGTTTGCTTGGTCAATCCCTAGCATAGCAAGGACACTGACTGGTCACTCCACGCAAGTTTTCACGGTGAGATTTTTTGAATATAATATCATACATGCAGTGGTAGACCTTCATAGTTTAAGAATATGATAGTGAGATTTACAAAGTTGATGCATTTCTTTGTTACATCAAGTTACATAGGTAATCAAAAATCACAAAACGAGCAATGGCGTTCTGAACTAAAAAAAAATGGAATTAGCCCCTAAAGCTATGGTTTCCTAGAAGAGCGTTTCCGTCATATTTATAACGAACGTCATGAAAATCTGTCATGTTCACCAGTAGTGTCAAAAAACGCTCTGTATGGACATTACGGCCGCATGTGGCGGTCACCGCTCTTTTAGGAAACCGTAGCTTATGTAGGTGCCCTTTTCTGTCCTTCAAATGTTTCAAAACAAATAAACTTTTTGTTTTTGTTTTAAAACAAATGAACCATATAATTATAACTAACTACTTTGAAGACTTCGAAGTTTAAAGTCACCTTCGTCGTTCCATCAAATATGCATGGTTCTAATAACGCCATGAAGTACAAAATCGAAGCGTATCGATTCATGAGCGATATTACGACGCAATCGATCATCGCCACTCGAAGGCTAAACTAATGGTTTGCTTTAATGAGAATGTCAGCGAGTTCGGAATAGCAGCCATTTTTTCATACTTCTAATGGGACAATGAACTCTTGAGTCTTTTTTACACGAGAACATCATTTGTTAAGAGCTATTTTAAAGGTATAAATAAAAATAAAAAATCCCCAACTTATACATATACCTAAGTAATTCTAAAGAAATTGTGTAAATTACATATTGAAGTAAGAATCTTTTATGGGATCTGCATATGGAAAATTGGGAAAAAAAATTATTTCTTCTAAATTAAAATTATGCTTCTAAGTTTGGCGAAACCGATAGTGTACATACCTACACGTCAAATTTAAAATAAATATAGGTATGGCTACGGCTAGACAGTATCTAATCGACTTCATCGAACAAATTAGGAAACTACAAAGGGTTTTTTCAAAGTATTTAGGTAAGTTTCACAAGACTTGTTCATGACTTGATGAAGTAGCTTACCGTAATTATTAATCACATGCCTCCTTCATCTTTCCAGTTCGTTTGTTTACTTAGCAGCTGTTATCTGTCAATATAATAATATGTATATACAACGTGTAACGTTAACTGCGCAAAACCTAAGACACCCCAACTATTTTTAATTCAATTGACCTATTTCAGAGAGAAAATAAGTCATTAAAAAATTGTAAAGGTTTTATGTGCTGTTTTCGTTTTACTGGCCATTCTGATCGTTTCTTGCGTCTGCGACGACGCTTTATCGAGGGAGGAGTCGTCACCGGGCCGCTACTCCGCGCTGACATTGACTTGCTTGACCTATTAATAAATAGACACGGCAACGTTTTTAATGAAGATTTTGTGAATAATGTGACCTATATTAAAAAGTGGTTCCACTAATTCTGCTCGTTATTCTGATCAAACTATTTTCAGGTTTTGCGCATTTGACGTTACACGTTGTATATATATTATTCAATTATATATTAAGTAGTCACTGATACAGAGATCAAGTGAAAGGTCCTGGGATCGAACTAACAAACACGTTCACATAGAACAACGAATTCAGTTTGCTACCGTTGTCCCAACAAGCTCTTGTCAGCCGGTCAAATTAAGATCGATAGCGTTGATTAGGATTATTTACGTACCACATCGGTTTATTATGTGGTTAAATACATGTGGCAAGGACATCGACGCTCCAACTGTAACCATGAATTCAGCACATGATTGTAGAACCCGTAGCGTAAAAAAATATATACAACGTGTAACGTTAAATGCGCAAAACCTGAAAATAGTTTGATCAGAATAACGAGCAGAATTAATTGAACCAATTTTTAATATATGTCACATTTTTCAAAAAATCTTCATTAAAAACGTTGCCGTGTCTATTTATTAATAGGTCAAGCAAGCCAATGTCAGCGTGGCGCGGCGGCCCGGTGACGACTCCTCGCTCGACAAAGCGTCGTCGCAGACGCAAGAAACGATCAGAATGGCCAGTAAAACTAAAACAGCACATAAAACCTTTAAAATTTTTTTAATGACTTATTTTCTCTTTGAAATAGGTCAATTGAATTAAAAATCAGTTGGGGTGTCTGAGGTTTTGCGCATTTAACGTTACACGTTGTATAAAAAAAGAATCTGAACTCTCGAAATTTTGTCGTCGGTTATCAAAAAAAAAAAAATTGTTTCTTAAAAAGTAAAATACATACGCGGTCAAAATGTATTAAACGGCAATTTTTTTTTTTATTATCCGACGAAAAATTTCTAGGCAGGTGGTTTCAAAATCATGTACCTACTAAATCCATGGTAACAGGTTCCTGTAGATGTCGATACCGTCGTAAGTTACAAAAACATTTTTTTTTCCCGCCAGCACATCAAGCTACTACAAACTGTCAAATTTCTTTAATAGGTTTTCAACTTTATATCTATTAGCATTAGGTTCAAGAAGAAGATTTGAGTTTCGGGTAGCTTGACGTGCTGACGTCTGTACGACATTTGCCAGTCAGTTTAATTTTCACTGTAGGCAACAGTTGCAAAATGTTCCTCTAGGTCTGAACGTCCCATTATGAAACCAGCGCGATCTTGGGACATTCAGATTTAAATCGAATTCTTGATGGGACATTCAAATCAAATAATATTATGTAAGATTGGAAATCTTCCCTTATTCCTACGTTTTTTTGTTACAAACAATTAACACACTAAGAGCGGGTTTTACCAGAGTCAGATATCTTCTAGCCGTGGAAGAAAATTGACGTCTGACAGTTCTAGTATGGAAAAAATTACAAAAATTCGAAATTTATTCTCAGGCTGACTTATTCTAGGTATAAGAATTTTGGTGAAATGCGCCATAGTAGTTATTATCTGACATTAAATGCATAGTACTTATTGAATTAATTAAGTAGGCACTTACTGCTAATACTATGATAACAATGATCTAATCTGGTTTCATAAACCTATTAGAGTGCATTAAATTAATATAAACAAAGAAGATAACGTGTACTTACGCACGAGTAGTCCTAGCGTAAGAGTAGCTTGTTTCGATAGAGTATCTATACTAATATTATAAAGAGGTATTTGTTTGTTTCTATGTAGGGGGTAATCTCCGGAATTACAAGTGGGATTAACAAAAAATCGCATTTGATAGTCCAATTCTCGAGGAAGGTTAAGGCAAAGTTAGCGCTGGCTATGCGACACGGCTTGGGGAACAAGAAATTCCCGCGGACGAAGTCGCGGCTAGAAGCTAGTGTTTATTGTATAAACCGCAGGGTAATTGCGTAATACACTATCGGTAGCAATGGGTTTCATTTTGACAGTTCAACAACATTCATTGCGTTATTTACGTTGTTGAATAGACACATTTTTCGAACACATGGAGCAATGGATTAGCAATATGCTTCAAAATGCTTCAAATTGAGAGTAACAGTGTGTTACGCAATTAGGGTGCTGACCTACAAAATAAATGTGTGAAGCTTAAAGAGACACAGAAACTCAAAGAACATATTATCATGTTTAAAAGTACAGATAGTAATCGTTAGTGCACGGAGAGAAAATTCTTAGAAAAATTACTGTGCTCGTCACTATAAAGTGAGTGCAAGTGACATCTACAGGAAATTTTCTGAGTAAGATTGGGAAAAAAATCACTATTTGTCCAATAAATTTTAATGTACAGACGCCAGCCCATCAAGCTACTACAATCTGTCAGATTTCTTTAATAGATTTTCAACTTTAGCGCTAAAGCATAAGGTTCAAAGTTGATTGCGAAAATCTGACAGTCTCGGGTAGCTTGATGTGCTGGCGTCTGTACATCATAAGAATTTTTACTGTGCTAGCATGGTAATTTTTCCATTGCCACTCAAATGCACTCAGATTATGAGACAGCACAGTGATTTTTCTAAGATTTTTTTCTCCGTGTGGTTTTCGCTAGTTAATTCCGCACGTGTTTTAGTTTTGGCGATACTCACTAATTACCCACTAATAAGTAGGTAATAATTACTGAGCATTGATAAAACTAAAATAGTAGTGAAATGTTGCACACTTGTACTGTAAGCATTCAAAAGAAGAGTGGGGCGCGTCTTCGTGGATGACACTATCTGTACCATAGATATCCGTGATCTGCAGTGTGATTCTGTAACTATCTCACCGTGAAAGCTTAGGTGATTTAAGCGTGGAGTGAGCTGTCAGTGTCATCCCACCTGATACTAGGGATTGACCAAGAATACATTTACAATAACAATCGAGATTTTAGCAATATTTTTTATGCTAATTCTATTGATCATTTTATATAATTTCCAAGCAGCTCTAAAATACGATGCAGAAGAAGAATACCTAATCGTCGGAACTAAAAGCTTGAAGTCAGTTATGTAGTCAAACTTATCTAACGAAACTAGCAGTCTTTTTCGGATAGTTTTCCTCCACAGTGTTCGTCTTTTAACATCTTTGACAAATACACGGGTCCCTGTATTTTTACAGTCACCACAGTACCTATGCTCAGTTGCGCAACTGTTGACTGTAGAAATACGGGGTCGCTTGTTTACAAAAAAATATGAATAGTGACAGCTAGCTGTCAAATTCTTGGAAGCGTAATAACAGCGACATCTGAAGCAAGCAAGTGGCAGTTTGTATCCCCATTGTTTATGTTATGTTAACTTAAAAAGTCCTTCAGATTGTTGGCATTGGCAGCGCCTTTATGTCGTAGTAATAAGGGTGATTTTCGTAGGGTAACTGTTACCACTGCCATGCGGTTGATTGTACTTTAATTAACCGAAACAATTCACATGAGAGGAACGGCCTACAGAACACGAACTAGACATTTTTGCACCAAAAATTTAAAAAGAATCGACGCTACGAGTATCAATCTATCAATGTAAATCAGACCATGCCAACGCAGGCCATTCAGTGTAGAAGCCATAAAACCGCCTCTTGATAACGATAGTGCTCTCGAACTAGCTGGGCATACCTAACTACCGACAATAATTGAGTTCTCAATATTCACTACCATCGAGGTTACTGCTGCCAAACTATAGATTAGGTACTTTGCTTTCTAATTAAGTACTTCAATTTTACTAGTAAGTAATTACTTAAGTAACTTGTTAATCAAAGCGCAGTTCGGTATTTCCCATAGTTAGGTACCGAACCGCTTCGGCCCTATCATCACTTAGGGTGGTTTTATAGTCACGCCGCTAGACGCGCCGCTGAGCAGCGCGCTGTTAAGGGCCTTACTCTCGTTTAGTACCGTAACACGGTCACTTTATGAAGCCTACTCCTCATTAACGGCTTGGTTAGAAGATCTGAAAAAAATATATGTTTGCCATAGATTCATGAACAACATTTTTGAAGCAGGATTTTTTTCTAAGGCTAATACTTTTGCCAGAAAAAAATATTTACCAATACGCTATTTTTGGCTAATATTCCCTACTACTTCCAAACGGCTTTGATTTTTGGAAATATTTTTACACTGAAAAATAGCTGGTTAAAGGTACTACAGATTTGAAACAGCTTTTTTAAATCAATCAACATTTGCATAGAAAATATCCCCACTTTCATATAGAGGTTCAGAGGTGCTCTGCGCGGGCGCGGGCGGCAGTCGTGCGGTAGCACTGGGACGGGAGGGCTGTGTCGCTCGCTGCTCCGCTCCGGCTATCGACCGACTACGCGCGTTTGATTGTGTTAGTGCAAATATTTACAAACGAATTGTGTCAATGTGCGTTTATAGACTAAGCTCGCTGCAAAGGGCCCATTTCTATTGTGCGCGTGGACGCTTTATTATTGGTGCTATTTCTAAATATTGTTTTTGTTTATATTGTGTAAATATAAGATAATTTGTAAATAAATAAAAATGCCAAGGCAAAGCAAGTCAAGAAAAAAAGAGTTCAAAAGGCTATGAAAATGCATCTGATGACGTAAGTACCTACCTACCTATATATTACTGTATTTAACTTTATGCTTAATATTAGTTTTTGTAATCATCTGGTGAGCGATTGTTTATTCATTTTTTCATAATTTAAGTTAAATAATTACGAATATTGTTCCAGGAAATCTAGAAAGAAATCATCAGAATCGAATAATCCGAGTACATCTGCTGATAATATAGAAGACTCTATTCAGGTAAATAATAGTAACACTAGTAGTAGGCATAACTAAACTAATACTATAAAAAGAAAAAAAAAATAGTTTAACTAACGATTGACGATTGAATTAGTTTTAGTTTTCAATTTTGATAGATATGGTAATGTCAGACGTCAAAGAGAGAGAGCGAGAGAAAGAGAGAGAGAGAGTGAATTTGATCAAACTGAAAACCCAAGATGGCGGCTGCGAAAATTTTCAAAATTTTCGACATGGGTTTCGTTTTCATAGTTTTCGAGGTTGCTTAAGCCGATAGTGAAGTCAAAATGAAAATCCAAGATGGCGACTGCGAAAATTTTCAAAATTTTCGTCATGGGTGTCGTTTTCATAGCTTTCGAGGTTGCATAAGCCGATAGTGAAGTCAAAATGAAAATCCAAGATGGCGGCTGCGAAAGTTTTCAAAATTTTCGTCATGGGTGTCGTTTTCATAGTTTTCGAGGTTGCTCAAGCCGTAGTGAAGTCAAAATGAAAATCCAAGATGGCGGCTGCGAAAATTTTCAAAATTTTCGTCATGGGTGTCGTTTTCATAGTTTTCGAGGTTGCTCAAGCCGATAGTGAAGTCAAAATGAAAATCCAAGATGGCGGCTGAAAAATTTTCAAAATTTTCGTCATGGGTGTCGTTTTCATAGTTTTTGAGGTTGCTCAAGCCGATAGTGAAGTCAAAATGAAAATCCAAGATGGCGGCTGCGAAAATTTTCAAAATTTTCGTCATGGGCGTTGTATTCATAGTTTTCGAGGTTGCTCAAGCCGATAGTGAAGTCAAAATGAAAATCCAAGATGGCGGCTGCGAAAATTTTCAAAATTTTCGTCATGGGCGTCGTATTCATAGTTTTCGAGGTTGCTTAAGCCGATAGTGAAGTCAAAATGAAAATCCAAGATGGCGGCTTCGAAAATTTACAAAATTTTCGTCATGGGTGTCGTTTTCATAGTTTTCGAGGTTGCTTAAGCCGATAGTGAAGTCAAAATGAAAATCCAAGATGGCGACTGCGAAAAGTTTCAAAACTTTCGTCATGGGTGTCGTTTTCATAGTTTTCGAGGTTGCTTAAGCCGTAGTGAAGTCAAAATGAAAATCCAAGATGGCGGCTGCGAAAATTTTCAAAATTTTCGTCATGGGTGTCGTTTTCATAGTTTTCGAGGTTGCTCAAGCCGATAGTGAAGTCAAAATGAAAATCCAAGATGGCGGCTGCGAAAAGTTTCAAAACTTTCGTCATGGGTGTCGTTTTCATAGTTTTCGAGGTTGCTTAAGCCGATAGTGAAGTCAAACTGAAAGTCCAAGATGGCGGCTGCGAAAATTTTCAAAATTTTCGTCATGGGTGTCGTATTCATAGTTTTCGAGGTTGCTTAAGCCGATAGTGAAGTCAAAATAAAAATTAAAGATGGCGGCTGCGAAAATATTCGAATTTTTTGTCATGCGTGTCGTTTTCATTGTTTTCGAGGTTGCATAAGTCGATAGTGGAGTCAAAATGAAAATCAGACATGGCGGCTGCGAAAATCTTATTTTTCGTCATGGGTGTCGTTTTCATAGTTTTCGAGGGTGCTAAAGCAGATAGTAAAGTTAAAATGAAAATCCAAGGTGGCGGCTGCGAAAATTTTCAATTTTTTCGTCATTGGTGTCGTTTTCATAGTTTTCGAGGGCACTACAGGCGATAGCGAGCTCAAAATGTAAATCCAAGATGGCTGCGAAAATTTGTTTTTGTTTTTAATGTTTAAACATAATTAAAAGTTTTTTAACACAATTAATGTAAAAAAAAATTTAATCACAATTAAATTTATTGATTACCATGTATTTTTGAAACTTAAACTTTAAATTACTTTTTAGGTTGAAACATCCACTGGCGCAGATCATTCCAGGCCAGACTTATATATAGAATGTCGACAAGACCACAGTATTATATCTCTGTCTGCACAAAAAACGATGGAAGTTCCAATTCAGGTAAAATTATGTCCTACAACCTATATTTATTTTACAAATATATCTTATACGTATAAAAATAATCGTATGTACTGCCAATATTTTAGATTGCAACATCTAGTGGACCGCACCATTCCAGATCAGACTTGCTATTGGAAAGTCTTGAAGAAAATAACGATATTTCAACCACATTACAAAAGTTGACAGAAAATCCGATTCAGGTAAAAAAACGTCTTACCTTGATTTTTTTTTCTTGTACCTGCAAAGTTTATTGACTTCAAATAATCAATACTTAAATTTTTGCTATGAAACCAATTGAACGCTTTACACACGGGCATTGGCCTTCTGGTTTATCCAACTCTCTAGCCCGCCTATTGATTCCTTGACAAAAATCTTCAACAATGTTGTTAGGGTTAATTTAAATTTATGTAATATCTTTTTTAGGTCAAAACATCGCCTGAATCTCAACAAGTCCCAAGCTGTTTCATCGAAGGGCGACGTATAATTAATATTGCTTACTTTTATTCAGAACAAGAAAATCGCCAAGCACGGAGTTATAGACTGTGGATTAGAATCCGTTGATATTGTTGGAGAACGGCAAGTGGGTCAGATTACAGAATCGACCAGCAGTATTGTCTTCATAGAAAATGGCCGAAACGACGCGTTTCGAATAATAATACAATAAGATTTCGAAGCGCGTCGTTTCGGTGTTACTTTTACGTACGATTAATAGTAATAATTTTTTTTTACAAAAAAAAACCGGCTTCAAAAAAAAAAACACTAGAAAGTGAAAAATAACTTTAATTCGGAAGTCGGTGTCTTTGGATTTGAATTTTCGTTTTTTGCACCGACTTCGAAATAAAGTTATTTTTCACTTTGCAGTGTTTTTTTTACGGAAGTCGGTTCTTGTTTTTTTTGTATTTTATTTTTCACTTTTTAGTTGTGGCGGCTACCCCACACAAATTAGAATACCACTACCTGCTGTGTAAATAATTTATATATAACTTCCCTGACGGGAAGTTATTACAATATGATCCAATTGGCTACGGAACCCTAAAATTGCTATTAAGGTACAGACACCAGCACATCAAGCTACTACAATCTGTCGGATTTCTTTAATAGATTTTAAACTTTAGTGCTAAAGCATAAGGTTCAAAGTTGATTGGGAAAATCTGACAGTTTCGGGTACCTTGATGTGCTGGCGTCTGTACAGTGCTAGTTAGGTAGGTTTATTGCTGATTTATAATAAAAATTGGTGAAACATTTTTTTTTATAAGATCTCATTTTTATGTAATTCCTCCTACCTACAGTCTACGCAAATGAAATTTTATTCTATTCTTACGAAAATACTCGAAATCATTTTTAAACTTAGTTCCAACTAAGTTTGTTCACACACTCACTCACTTATGTTTTAAACTAAAACAAAATTTCCGCAGCAGCTAACTTGGATTTACATTTTGACCTCACTATCGACTTTAGCACCCTCGAAAACTATGATAACGATACCCATGACGAAAAATTCGAATATTTTCGCAGCCGCCATCTTGAATTTTTATTTTGACTTCACCATCGGGCTTAGCACCATCGAAAACTATGAAAACGACACCCATGACGAAAAATTCGAATATTTTCGCAGCCGCCATCTTGAATTTTTATTTTGACTTCACCATCGGAATTAGCACCATCGAAAACTATGAAAACGACACCCATGACGAAAAATTCGAATATTTCCGCAGCCGCCATCTTGAATTTTTATTTTGACTTCACCATCGGGCTTAGCACCACCAAAAACTATGAAAACGACACCCATGACGAAAAATTCGAATATTTTCGCAGCCGCCATCTTGAATTTTTATTTTGACTTCACCATCGGGCTTAGCACCATCGAAAACTATGAAAACGACACCTATGACGAAAAATTCGAATATTTTCGCAGCCGTTATCTTGAATTTTTATTTTGACTTCACCATCGGACTTAGCACCATCAAAAACTATGAAAACGACACCCATGACGAAAAATTCGAATATTTCCGCAACCGCCATCTTGAATTTTTATTTTGACTTCACCATCGGACTTAGCACCATCAAAAACTATGAAAACGACACCCATGACGAAAAATTCGAATATTTCCGCAACCGCGATCTTGAATTTTTATTTTGACTTCACCATCGGGCTTAGCACCATCGAAGTCTATGAAATGGACACCCATGACGAAAAATTCGAATATTTTCGCAGCCGCATCTTAAATTTTTATTTTGACTTCACCATCGGGCTTAGCACCATCGAAAACTATGAAATGGACACCCGTGACGAAAAATTCGAATATTTTCGCAGACGCCATCTTAAATTTTTATTTTGACTTCACCATCGGGCTTAGCACCATCGAAAACTATGAAAACGACACCCATGACGAAAAATTCGAATATTTCCGCAGTCGCCATCTTGAATTTTTATTTTGACTTCACCATCGGACTTAGCACCATCGAAAACTATGAAAACGACACCCATGTTAAGTTTTGCCTTGATATTATCACCTATTATTATGATATTATACACAACTTTTAAATTCCATATTTTATAAGGAACAGTACCGGTGTATCTCCAACCCCCCACGACCGTTAGTAATACCGCTGAGGTAAAAGCTGGCTGGCAATAAACTAATTAGGGTTTTGTAAAACCAACTTCAAATAAATATTTGTTGACCGTTTGTTGTTTATTTTATTTTCAACACCAACCCACCTTACATTTGGGCTTTTGATCCTTCCACACTAGAGGGACAAAATCTCTTATGTAACAGTGGCCCATCGGGCTTAGCACCATCGAAAACTATGAAAACGACACCCATGACGAAAAATTCCAATATTTCCACAGCCACCATCTTGGATTTTCATTTTGACTTCACCATCAGGTTTAACACAGTCGAAAACTATGAAAAAAAACACCCGTGACGAAAAATTTACTATGGTTTGTGTACACATGATTGAGCAAATAAATATATTTTCTTCCAAATAAATGCAAAAAAAATTGTCCAGTAAAAAAATATACGTAACATCTATCTATACAAAATATATCAGCCGCGCATCCCCCATTCCCTTCTGGAAACGTAGGCAAAAATGGCGACCGACGTGCAGCATGTCTACGCCTCTGCATATTCTTTGATCGTCGTTTTAGTGTAGGGCGCCACCGCACGCGTTTTACGTATTCGGGAGTAGGGCGTTTAGCTCCGCCCACATGCTCAAGGCCAGTGAGCCCTCTATACACCTTAACAGCACGCGCTTGAACAGCGGTGCACCGTAAAACGAGATTAGTTCATTAGTACCGCGCGTTTCGCTGCTGTGGGCCAGTCGTGTACAATATGAAGGTTAATATGGTTAGAATGCTGGCTATTTACTTTTTATGGAAAAGAAGGCATGTATGAATCATCGGCCGGGTCCCATATACATCTTCTGAATCGAACTTCGTCAATTAGTCGTCCCGTATCGATGTAATTCATTTCGTAATCAAATAGGTACCTACAATACGGCGGGCGGCAGCGCGTCTCATCGGCGTCACACTAAAACGCATACTGGCCGTAGAAGCGAATGAGCGGCGCGCGCTTTGGCAGCGCCGGCGAACAGCGCGCGTTTATTGAACGGCGCTGCTCAAGCGCGTGACTTTGAAACGCAACTACTACCCCCATACATCTACGAACGCGCGCGCTCCAACGGCGCTGCCGAAACGCGTGACAATAAAACCAGCCTTAACATCAGGTAAAATACGTGTCACCATAGCAAAACTACTTATGACTGGCCATCAGTGATTTTTCATGCGTGCATGATAAAGACTACCTATCCTACATCCCCAATCTAATCATACATCAGAGGGGCAATTCTCGTATTTTTAAGAACGTTCGCATCTAGCCTCAGTCGCAATCTGTCAAAAATACAATCAATTTACATACATTTTTGACAAGTTTTTGACATTGATTGCCGCTGAGATGAGATTGCGACGTTTTGAACGTTTTGTAAGTACGAGGAATCTTGAGTGGATTGTGCCTTCACTGCCAGGCTGAAAGCACAGCCATGGAATGTATGTACCTACCTTTTATGCTTCAGGTTTTAGCAGACAAAAGTACATAAATTCCATGGTTTCTATTTAAAAGCAAACGACCTTGAGTCTTGGCTCCTCAATGACTATGACATCATACAAAAGGTAATTCTATTTTCTCATTAGCAACAAAACTCGTTGACTACAAATCTCGTAATTTATCGTTAACTTGGTAATCAATAAGTTACTATTACAGTTACGTAAATGTCAAGTCGAGTGCGAGAACGTATGTAACTCTCGAGTCCGGACCAGGCAGCAGGCTAATTGCGTAACACACACCATCAGTAGCAATGGGTTTCATTTTGACAGTTCAACAACATTTATTGCGTTATTTACGTTGTTGAGCGGACACATGCGGAGCAATGGATTAGCAATATGCTTCAAAATTATTCAAATTGAGAGTAATAGTGTGATACGCAATTAGGATGCTGGTTCAGGTAATGGTACGGAGCGAGAGTGCATGGGAAGCGGTCACCTCCTTCTGCGAAGCAGTAATGCTTGCGAAGGAAGAGGCGGAGTGCGTGAAGGAGAGGCAATTTTTGCGCCCTCACACGCCTATTCGCCGCAGGAGACGCCCTGGGCGTCGGGAGTCGAGAGCCGATTCCCGGCCACCACCGTAGGTGTGGGCTTGCGGACGGCGAGCAATGGGTAGCTCGCCGTCCGGTAAGTATCATGACCGGGTCGACGGCGCGTTGTGTTCCACGTGCGCCTCAAAGAGATGTCAGTACTAAGTGATGAGGTCGGCTAGGCCCCATGCCTGCCAGGGTCGCGGGTTGTTCGAAATAGTTACCGTGGCCTTGGCACAGGCAACTGAAGGAACACGGGTGGGTTTTTAGTCAGTAAAAGTCCCGGTCCGCCCAGAGCGGGAGAAGTTATTTGTTAATTTCCCACCCAAGAAAAAAAGTCCTCATTTACTTATTTATATTACAAATGCGAAAGACTCTGTCTGTCGGTCTGTCTCACCGTTACCTTTTCATGACTTAACGACTGAAGGGATTTGGATGGGCACACGGATAGACCACGACCTGCATCTAGACATAGGATACTTTTATCCCGGTAGCGCACTACGCGTGGGATAATTTCTGGCATTCACGCGGCCGAAACCCCGGAAATAAGCAGTAATAAGTATCTACCTATATTTATAAATTAACTAACCAAATCCTTTATCATCAAGTTTGGTACACAGAGAGAAAATTCTTAGAAAAATTACTGTGCTCCTCACTGTAAAGTGAGTGCAAGTGACATCTACAGAAAATTTTCTGACTGAGATTGGGAAAAAATCACTATATTTGTCCAATAAATTTTACTGTACAGCATAAGAATTTTTACTGTGCTAGCATTGTAATTTTTCCGTTACCACTCAAATGCATTCAGATTATGAGACAGCACACTATTTTTTCTAAGATTGTTCTCTCCGTGTAGTAATAGCATTAATAGTCCTATTCGTATGTTAAACTGATGAAGATTCTCCAACAAGAAAAATGGAACGAACGGGAATTAGAGTAATAGAACTAACAGAAATGTTTTGGCTAAAGCTATATGCACATAAAAATTTCTTCCTTACAACCGTGTGTTTGTATAAATACTTACTGTCCTACAGATTTTATAAATAGTTAGAAGCAATTGTGTGAACCAAGTAAATGATTTCTATTGGCTTGTCGATCTAGATCATAACATTGGACTGAACTTTATACTACTTCCAATAAGTAGTTATTTAGAATTGTTGTTTACCTTTTATTACTAGTACGGTCATAAGGACGTCGGTTTGTATGGTACTTGTTAGTAATGTAGCAGCAGGTAATAATCGAATGATAGCCAAATTAGACTTATTCATGCGGGGAGCATAAGCAGAGGCGTAGGCCCACTGTTTATAAGCCAGAGATGATTTCAAAGCGAGACATAATTTGATTAGAAAAGTTTTTTTTTATAATAATTATTACTAAAAAAAAAACTATGATTATTTATATTTGTCATTCATATGGCGTACATAAAAATGCATATTCTATGGTATTCGATAAATTATGTTAAAGGAAAAGCGATTTTCTTTAAGACACTAACAGTCTTTATAGGTACCTACTTATCTATGGCCATACAAGTACGCCTATAATTATATTCGTTAGTCTTTACGTACAAATATCATGTATGCTTATACATACTAACACTGGGCATACTATACTAGGTCAATATTTGGAATAATAAATAGGAGTAAGTACAAAATCCATATTCAATCGAGAAAGGGTTTGTCAGTCAGTCGACCCCAGTGGCGCAGCGGCGGAACGACTTACGGGACTTCTTAACGAAAAAAAAACGAAATGTATTAAGTTTACGATACCAAATGTTAGACAAGTAGAAACTAGTGTTCTTATAAAGGGTGATGAGTTAAAACCCGAAAATACCACAGTATTCTTAGGCATAACTTTGGATGCCAAGCTTCAATGGGGCCCCCATATAGATAAATTGTCAAAAAAGCTTAGCTCTGCAGCATACGCCGTTAGGAAAATTCGTGACTTAACTGATTTAGAGACAGCCCGTTTAGTTTACTTTAGTTATTTTCATAGTGTGATGTCATACGGTATTCTGTTGTGGGGAAATGCCGCCGATATTCAGACAATTTTTATTTTACAAAAAAGGGCAATTCGTTCCATTTATAAATTAAGTCCCAGACACTCCCTCAGAGACAAATTTAAAGGGATTAATATAATGACTGTGCCTTCTCAGTACATTTATGATAATCTTTTGTATGCACATAAAAATATTAATCTGTTTAAAAAATACAGTGATATCCATAATATTAATACTAGGAACAAACACAAATATGTTGTTCCTACAACAAGGCTTAAGAAAATAGGTGGCTCGTTTAGATGCCAATGTATACATTTTTATAATAAACTTCCTAGCCACATTCAAGAACTAAGCATTAATAAATTCAAATCTTTTATAAAGCTAAAACTATGCCAGAAAGCCTATTATACTGTAAAAGACTATATTGAGGACAAAAAACCTTGGGATTGAGCTGCTCCAATAGGTCTAGACAGTGAATGTTGTTTATTTTTTATTTTGCTGATTTACACTTTGGTTTTTTTTTTTCTTTCTTTCTAAATATCTATTTATATACAGAATGACATGAACATTTACTGTTTAAAGTCTTATATTATTTTAATTATTGTGAATGTGAGGACTATGTGGGTCATTGTTTCCGTTTTAATCATGGTCTGGCAGTTTGAGTGGTGTATGCGGTCTACACAAATGTCCTGTCCCTGGTATTGCTCGTCGAATCGTTGAGCTCCTTAAGTTCTGAGTTGAGCTGCACGGTTACTGACGAATGCGTGCACTGACTGCACAGGTCCACTCAGTGTGGTTCTTTCCTCAAAAGACCACTTCAGACACCAATCTACATGGTCCTCAAAGATTATATCCGGATTTTTATATACACATTGACATTGATGAATTTTATATAAACAATGACATGGATATTTACTTTGTAAAGTATCTTATTTTTATTATTATTACTGTGAGTGTGAAGACTATGTGGGTCATTTCTTTTTTTCGGTTTTCCTTCTTAGTTAGTTTTAATCATGATCTGGCAGTTTGAGTCATTTATGCGGCCTACCCAAATGTCCTTTCATTGGTATTGTACGTCGAATCGTAAGGCTCCTCAAGTTCTGAGTTGAGCTGCACGATTTTTGACAAATGCGTGCACTGACTGGACAGGTCCGCTCAATCTGTGTGGTTCTTTACTCAAAAGACCATTTCAGACACTAATCTAAGGTAAACGTGGGTGAAGTCGTCATGCCCCAATAGTCGACAATTAATCTAAAAACTTGTATATTTTTTTCTACTGAACTTAAAATGGACCGGTTTATATGGAAACATATTGTTGGTAACATATTGCACAATTGAAATGACAACACTGAGTTTTAACAGATATGGCGTCGGAGATATGTTAGTCGAAACGTGTGTGCCCTAACAAAATCGTTTTTTCGTGAAGTTCAGCTGTCAAACGTGAAACTCAGCACGTGGTTTTGTGTTTTGATTTACATAACTCCAGTGGGGTCTGCGGTAAGTTTCTTTGTTTAATGAGTTAGTTAAGTTTATTTGCTAATGATGTAATATGCAATTTGGAATACTTTTAACATAGAAGATATTTTTTTTTAATGAGACATCTATTGGTACTTTAAAACTCCCATTTGACCCAAAACCCGTCATTTTTAGAATTATTATGACGACTACTGGGACATGCTCAAAAGTTGCACCTAAACTCGTCATAATGAAGATATTTTGTATTTTACAGTACAAAATGCGAATAAACAGCTAATATCGGGACTTTTACAAAATTGTTAACTCTCTTGTACAAACATATTTAAGGTTTAGACTACATTTGTTGATAAAACTGCTTTTCTTTTAAGCTTTTTCTTAGGTATATTTTACTCTGCTGGTTTTAGATGCACGTACACACAGTCATGTTATTCGATTCAATTATTTTGTTTCTTAATGGTTTAAACCCCCTGTTTTCTATATGCACTTTCTACGTGCGTTTTTTGTTAGGTATATATTGGCCGCTGTAGGCCTCCGCCATTCGATTAAGGACACGCGATACATATCTACCGCTTTGGGTACAAGTAGGTCTACCACTTGCCTTTGCTTCTACTACGCTTGGATTACAATACGTCGCAAGCAAAAATTGACTGTTAAGAACAGTCAATTTTTGCTTGCGACGCATTACACTATGCTTTTTGTTCGAAATACCTGCATGTCGTCACGCGTATTGTACCGCGTCTTCCTAACGTCTCTTAATAGCGCCTGTATAAAAATTATGTCATTCAACTAGTTTTGACGTGAACATTATTAAAATCAGTTTTAAAACTAAGATGACATAGGTTCTATCGCTGCCACTTCGTTGCTTGTCGTATTCGATATTGATGGATAAAGAGTAATCTTAAGTAAGATTTTTTTATTTGATTGTATGTACCTAGTGATTGCATGATCGTAATTTTAATTACAGATCATGACTGAAAGAAACTACAAGCAAGAGGACCTTTTAAAAGCCATAGAAGCTGTAAATCAAGGGGCCACAACATCAGATGCAGCAAGAAAATTTAAAGTGCCAAGGACCACATTAAATGACAAGATTAAAGGGCGTAGTTTAGTCGGCTGCTCTAAAGGACCAACGACTGTTTTAACTCCAGAAGAAGAAGAACATTTAAAGAACTGGTTAATTTTCATGGCAGAAAGTGGTTTTCCTGTAACATCAGATCAGTTATTAGATAGCGTCAAATTATTAGTTACCAAATTCAAACGTAGTAACCCATTTACTAACAATAGACCAGGTCGACATTGGTTCGAGTCATTCATAAAGCGTCACCCTGAAGTGGGTCGGAGGGTGTCCCAAAATTTGACACAATCTCGAGCATTAGTCACGGAAGATGATGTTCGTACCTGGTTCATAGAAGTTCAGGATTATTTTTGTACTGCTCAGCTACAGGCAACTTCTGAAGACCCGCGGAGAATTTTTAACTGCGATGAGAGCGCATTTTTCTTGTCCCCCGCTGACAACCGAGTCTTAGCGAAACGTGGGTCTAAAAATGTTTACAATATAATACCAAGTGGAGAAAAAGAGTGCGTAACAGTTCTCCTAACAGCTAATGCATCAGGTGAATTGGCACCGCCGATGGTTCTTTTTAAGCTTAAGTCAATCCCTCACAAAATTTCGACTTCAGCACCCAATAATTGGGGATTAGGGCACACAAAAAGAGGCTGGATGACTGGCGAAGCTTTCTATGAATATATAGCAAATGTGTTCTACCCTTGGGTTATAAGAAGTGGCATCCAGCTGCCGATAATATTTTATTTGGATGGCCACTGCTCTCATACGACGCTACCATTGAGCAATTTCTGTAGAGAAAATCAAATTATACTCATCGCGCTCTATCCAAATGCTACACATATTCTTCAACCCATGGATGTAGCAGTATTTAGGCCTCTCAAAAGAATATGGAAACAATCTGTATATGATTGGCGCAATGAGAATCACTTTGTAAAACTAAAAAAGGAAAATTTCTGTCCCTTGTTAGACAAGACTCTCAAACAATTAAACAGAAATTCTATTGTAAATGGATTTCGTAAATGTGGGCTGTCACCATTTGACGCTAATAACGTTGATTATACTAAATGTGTCACCAAAAAGTTAAGCCAGTCCACCCAGAAAACCAAAACAGCTGATAAAAATTCCTTGTCCGACAAACATAATCACATAAAATTTTTTGAATCTCAGATCAGCCCCAGGACACTTAAAACTTTCCATGATAATAGAATGTCAACATGGAATGGTGAAAAATCGTTGGAGGGATTGTTCACTGTCTGGAAGTCTATGGTTACTCAATTTTCCACTAGTTCTGAAGACGACTGTGATAAGGAGAATACAGATATCGAAAACGCAAATGTGCAAAATACCTTTCCTATTAGTAATACAGTTGAAGATGATTTTAGTAATTATACGATTGGCGATTTTAGATTAAGTGAAATAATGGACTATTCGTTAAACGATGTTCCCGAATTTAATTTCACAAATAAATCAGAAACTGAAGGAAAGGTAGAATTTTTTGAAGTTGTTAATGGAACGCTTAACCAAATAAATCCTCAACCATCTGTCACAAAGAATACAGAAATGACAGTATTTTTAGAGCAGATGCCAAATTTTGAATTACAGCAAACAGCACCTCCAGTCATCCCAATATGGGATATAATTCGGACAACAGGTTCAAACCCTATTTATTTAAAGCCTCGCAATAGAATTAAAACTAATGTAACATCGACGGTAACATCCACTTCCATATCAAGCACTTTTTCTGGAATTTCGGAAACCACTCCTCCACATGACGACACAAATTTTACACCAACCATGTCGCAAATACAACCCCCTCGAACTATTTATTTGACACCTCGCAGACAATTATCGCCTATTCCATGTCACAAAATCACATTTCCTGCACCTTCCATAAAAAAAACCAAAAGTGACATCGACAGTAACATCATATTCCATACCAGATACTGTTGCGGGACTTATGAATAACACGACACAACACGATGGAACAGATTGCAATTTAACCGAGTCACAGCCACAGCCAGCTGCTAAGATGTGCTATGATAATCTTACGATACCAACGCCTTTTAAAGATGTTTTATTTTGGCCACCACCTCAACACCAGACCCCACAGACCATACCAAAAATAAAAAAGCCCAGTGTTATAACCTCAGACCGGTGGCAAATCTTCGAACAACGAAAGATCGATGCCAAGACCGAAAAGGAAGAGATAAAGAAGAAAAGAGTCGAAGCAAGAAAAATTGGGAAAGCTAAAAGAGCGCAGACAGCAGGAAGCAATAAAGCGAAAAAAGAAAGCAATAAAACAAGCATTTCGGTGCAAGAAGCCAAAAACGAAGATTGGTTCTGTCGATTGTGTCAAACAAGTGCAGAAATGGATATGATACAATGTCTTAGTTGTTCAATCTGGTACCATACAACTTGTGCAGAAATAGATCCAACAGAGAAAATATTTCATTGTGTCTATTGCACCGCCCAGACATAATTATTTTTGGAATATGTTAGTGTAGCTTTAACATAAAAATGTTTGCCTAGATAATTGCATGTTGAGCTTCACCTGGAAAATTGCATGTTGTTAAAATATTTAATTATTTTTTATAGTACAGGGTTTTTTATTTGATTTACTGCTAGTCAATTTAAACACTACTGTGTAATATTATTGTATAAGTCAAAAGTAACACTTAGTTTAGGTACCTGTTTTCTAAAGTCTGATTTAAGTTTACATTGCGGACTGATTATAAATAATTAAGATTATTATAAGATATATTATTGTTGGGTTTGAACGCTTAGTTGTAATCATAATTTGGTTTGGTACCTTTAAAACAGATTTTGAATTCAAACTCTCTATAGAGATTTTTGCAAATCGTACTTAGCATGCGCTAAGCAGTTCAGAAGTTTTGATGAATGACAAACTTAACTACATATTAATGAATGTTAGTAATTATTTCGCGGAAAGTTATATAAATGAATGTGGATTTTATTTTTTGTTAAAACTGATTATTTTATTAGGTATAAGAGAACTGATTTTACAATTTAAGTATTTTATACACATAATAATTTTACTCGTGCTACATATACACATGACTGCATGACTATTATGATTAAGAAATATAACATTTATTTTATAGACTGATTTTGTGATTCCAAGCGTTTGATTTTAGGAATATAAATTAAAATGTAACCATCTGTTTTATTGAATACCTGCTCTTCTAAAAGATTATAACCTGCTATTCTAAATAGGGATTTGGTTTTCTATCTATCTACGTAATGTTTCAAAGGCACAAGCATGCTTAACAAATTCAAGCGCAAAAAAATGTACTTATCTTGAACTTTATGTTCAAGAGCAGAGAGTTTATATTAGCATTAAAAGTTGACGAGTACTGGGAATATTTGACGAGTATCCGTACAAATCAGACGACTATTGGTACAAATCGCCCTTTTTTTATTTTTGCCTTAATAAATATTTATACCCATCAAAATGATTAAAAAAAAATTGTTACTTAGAATAACGAATAAATTCTCTATCACGTCATGCAAAAATTGTCATTGTCTATTAAATATTTAACACACAGTAGCGCTTCAAAGTCAGTGATTTCCGAAATCCGACGAGTATTGGTACGTTTACCTTACATGGTCTTCACATTATCTGACCAAGATTATGTCTGGACTTTAAAAGAGACTGTGACCTCTGAGTTTGTTTCGGCCTTTCTTCTCAGAGTACTCAGATAGGAAACGCCGACCTCATCTAGTTTAAAAAAATATGATTGACATGTAAAAGTGTTTGTACAAACCTACTTACAGAAAATAAATCATTTATCATTTATCATTTATCATTTATCAAAGGGCGAAGCGTTGAAAATGGGTTTAAAGAACTTTATTTTCTCATAAGAACATAGTTCACTTAAAATGAGATTCACAAAAATATCCTATTAATTAAATTCAAATACAGCTTTAGCTTAGGGCGACAAGTTTCATACTATTATAACTAAGTAATTTTAATTCACAATCTGTTCAGCAGCATCTCCTTAGAAATAGTGACTGTAAATATGCGATTTTTGTTTTTTTTTGTAAATATTTAAATTGTCACATATTTTTAAGTCGTTGGGCAGGCTGTTGTAAAATTGTACTCCCTCATACAGTATGTTTTTTTTGCCGTAAGTCAGTGTACGTGGTCGAGTTGTTATTAATTTGTATCTGTTTCTTAAGTAATGTTTTTGTGTTTTTTGAGTAAATGTAATGTTTGAGTGGATGTTGCCTGTGATTATTTTTTTAATTAGGATGCAAGTGTTGAATGTATATAATTGCGTAATGTTAAATAATTTAGTTTTAGTGTATAGATCTAAAAATTCGTTTAGGAATCGGTGCTGAAACACCGACAATAATTCTTTATTTAAATCTATTAAACCTATCGAGAATCTTAAAATAGAAGGCAAAAGACCAAGAGAACATAGTCCATAGACAAGGTCGAGCGTTAAATTACCCATAAAATATGATTAAGGAAGCAGTCACGGTGGACTGACAGGGGAAGAGGAGGAAACAGATGGAGTACAGTACCTGCCGATGTATTCTGTAACAATTCGTGAAAACTGCGGTGAAGTGAGCTATCAATAGTGTCCAACCCTAGCATCAGGTGGAACGACAGCTCACTTCAATATCACATCTCTTAAGTTTTGACGGTGAGATTTTGACAGAATGGAAGACCGGGTGGGCGTAAAATGACGCATCGAGCTTTAGAAAGTGCTGGTCGCACAGGTGACAGAGACAACGCCCTAGACAACCAAACTTCTTCCAAAAATCGATGTGGTATTTACGGTCGGGTCCTGAGAATGTTCAATAGCTAGCGGATTCTGTATTTTCTCTATACCAAAATTATTACCAAATCAGGTGTGCCCAGCGGTTTCACTCGCCACCGTTTCATTTAAAAGAAATCGGATCACTAGCATGCGCTGTTACTTCGTTTGCACAAAGCGTTCATTCTGACTTTTCTGCTCAGCTCTTGCTCCGTAGCGTGATGTTAAATAGCCTATAAGTTTTCTCACGAATCGGGCTATAAAATGCATTTTTTTTTTTCAAATTAGTATGACTGATAGTCCCAGAGACTAGCGCGTTCAAAGAAAAAGAAACGAAAAACAAACTCTTCAGCGTTATTATAATAAGATGTCCGTGAACCTTTTCATATTTCCTACATACATTGGAACAGAAGCAAGTAAGCCGACCTTCAGAAAATAGATTTTAGTTAAGAAAAATATAAGAACATTTTTCCTAAATCGTTGGCAAGATATGAATATACTCGTAAAGCTGTGTAAGATATCTTTGTAAGAACACTGTGACAGTTCTGGAAATAAGCCAAGTACATAACATGTTGCTGTTTAGCCCCAAACTGTTGGATGTGAAGAAAAAAGACAGAGGAAGTCTTGGAAGTAGTGATAACATACGAGGGCGGGTCAATAAGTCCGTGACTTTTGGAATAAAACACAGATTTTTTGATAAATAAATCATTTTATTTTTCAACGTAGTCTCCCTTGAGCTCTATACACTTTGTCCAACGCTTCTCCAATTTTTTTATCCCTTCCAAAAAATATGATTTGTCGAGGTCCTCAAAATAGGCCTTTGTTTGCGAGAGGACTTCATCATTGGAGTCAAATCTTTTTCCACCAAGCCATTTCTTCAGGTTTGGGAACAAGAAGTAGTCACTCGGAGCCAAATCTGGAGAATAAGGTGGATGAGGGAGCAATTCATAGCCCAATTCATGGATTTTTGCCATGGCAACTGCACATGTGTGCACCCTTGCATTGTCTTGGTGGAAAAGAACTTTTTTCTTGGCCAAATGAGGTCGGTTTTTTTTCCAATCGTCATTGAAGCGGTCCAATAAGTTGGAATGATATTGCCCATTGATTGTTCTTCCTTTTTGAAGGTAGTCAATGTGGATTATCCCACGTGCATCCCAAAAAACAGTCGCCATAACTTTATTGCCTGACAAACCCACTTTGGCCTTCTTTGGCGCCGATTCACCCTTAGAAACCCACTGTTTTGACTGTTGTTTGGTCTCTGGTGTGTTGTGATGGATCCATGTTTCGTCCACGGTTACAAAACGGCGCAAAAACTCCTCCATATTGCGATTAAACAACGCCAAACTTTCCTGTGAAGTTGTTACACGATTGCGTTTGTGGTCGACTGTGAGCAAACGCGGCACCCATCTTGCGGAAAGCTTTCTCATGCCCAAGTGATCATTCAAAATTGAAACCACTGAGCCATGCGAGATCCCTACGGCTTCCACAATCTCTTGCACTTTCAATCTTCGGTCGGCCAACACCATATCGTGAATTTTCTCGATTGTTTCGGGTGAATTTCCTCAACTAGGCGTCCAGGACGTTCGGCATCTTCAGTGCTTGTACGGCCACAACGAAATTCAGTAAACTACTTTTTTACCATTGAAATCGATGGTGCAGAGTCCCCATAATATTTATCAAGCTTAGCCTTGGTCTCGGTAATGGTTTTTTTTCGCAAAAAATAATGCTTAATAAGCACACGAAATTCACTTTTTTCCATTTCTTCCTCAAATTACTGGGTAGTCTGATAAAGATAGCTATCAAACACAAACTAACTGACGCAGCAAGTTCAAATTTTGATAGGAATCAACTGACAGATGCCTGTTGACAGGAGTAGTGTTGCTTTTTCAGTAAAGATGTCAGAAATTCAAAAAGTCACGGACTTATTGACCCGCCCTCGTAGTATGTAATTTATGTCTAGTCGTAGGACCTCCGCTTGTGTCTATGAGGCAAAAAAAGGCAACCAAAAATAAAAAAGAAAAGAAAAAAGTCGTATGGAGAAACGCTTTTTCAATACGTGACAATTCCTACCAGTTTCAAAAACTATTTAATTTTCTTTTTTCATGAAGTGACTGAAAAAATTGCAAACAATTAATACCGGTACTACATCTCACACCTACAAGCATCAAGACCATAAATTCTGAATCACAAATCACGACATCACGACTGGGAAAAAATCTCCAAAATATTTTTCAATTAAACGAAAATCTCCATACTTTTGTATAAAATAAACTAAATATTATGTTCAAGAAAATACATAAGTAGTTATCTATTAGAAAAAGCCAGCTGGTGATAACTTAGCTTTATATTTAAGTAGGCATTTGACCGTATGACCTTAACCTGACACTGCGACAAAAAAGGTCAAACAAAAAAGTTAGTAGGTATGCACTTTCCTATTCGAATTTCAAAGTGATATAGAAAAAAAGTCGTAGGTACCTCAGATTTCGCGGGACTCAGCAACACCAGCGCAGGTGGAGATCGCAGTACGACTGATAACAGTGGGCACATGTCACGCATATATCATAATAACAATCGATATCTACAGTCTACACGTACACATGTATCACAATGTTGCACATTGGACTTTATAATAATTAACGGTGGAATGGTCTTAATTGGACTTCCGACTGCGAGTTCATATGGCGTTCAATGGGCGTTAGTTTATGAGTATCTAAGTAGGGGGGAAGTACGTCCAAAATGACATACATATGAACAAAATGACACACCGGCAAGGAGTGCTTTCTACGGTGCAACAATTGTTCTCTTTGGGCTTATATATCATATGCTGATACACCCAAGAAGACCAAAAACTTCGTCTGTGAAATACGTACAGACGCCAGCACATTAAGCTAATACAATCTGTCAAATTTCTTTAATAGATTTTCAACTTTATTGGCATTAGCATTAGGTTCAAGATTGATTGGGAAAATTTGACAGTTTCGCGTAGCTTGATTTGCTGGCGTCTGTACTTTATCATTTTCGTGTTTAATATGTATATTTATTTACCTTAGAGCTTGTGATTAATTTAAATTATATTTTTATATGGCTCCTATTAAATAACAAGCTTACGTAGGTTAAAACGAATGGACCAAAGGTGATTATTAAAACTAAAGACAGATTGTAACTATTTTAATAAAATTAAAATTATATGATTAAAAAAAATAAAACCGTATGTCATTTCGGACGTACTTCCCCTACTCCTTAATTAAAACGTCCATTCGTGGGTTAAAATTTTCTGACGTCAATGGGTTTGAAGCCCGTATGAATAAATTAAGCACATGTTTGAGCGCTTTTGCAACAAGATGCTAATTGATAAAGGAACATGATAATTAAAAAAAAATTGACAATACTTATATCATGCAAATCCGTAGACTATTATTAGCGCAGAAAAGCAGTGGAACAGTATCGGCTGATTGTGCTTATGTCCATGTTCACTTACGTGCAACGATCGTTTAAGTTATGATACGCACCTAATACCTACAGCTGCCAGAAACTACAAGGTGTAACTTAAGAGGGTTTATCCCTTAGAGCCATGTTGGAGATTCAAAATTGATGATTTCCGACGGACAATAAAACCATAATGCGTTTAATTTATAGATGAGATATTGACGTCATATTATTGGGAATTTTATAATCTAGTGCATGGCTGAAAAACATTTTCAATTTTTCTTATAGTTTTCTCATCAGAACCGTTTTTATGCAAGCCTTTTTTCAAACTAGCGATCGACGGTCTAAGCAGATGCGAGATATTAGTGAAACCGTATACGACAAACTTATAACAACATTACTTTATAAAAAATAATAACATTTATTAGTGCATGGCTGAAAAAAAAACACGATTACTGTAAGTTTTCATTCAAGAAAAGTATATTCAAAAGTGTCAATTGTAGCCACTTTTCGAGATATTAAACGTGTTAGTTTATGATGAAATCTGAAATATTTATATTTTCTTTTAGACCTAGTAAATTAAGACATTTATGTTCTAAATCATGGTTCAAATATTTTTTTAATAACTTATATGTTTATTTTACTATGAATTATTTAGTATTGCTATATAATCGGCGCGGATTCACGCCACCGCTCAGCGCGCCGCTCTAGGAATACTAAATAATTCATAGTAAAATAAACATACAAGTTATCAAAAAAATATGTAAACCATGTTTTAGAACATAAATGTCTTAATTTACTAGGTCTAAAAGAAAATATAAATATTTCAGATTTCATCCTAAACTAACACGTTTAATATCTCGAAAAGTGGCTACAATTGACACTTTTGAATATACTTTTCTTGAATGAAAACTTACAGTAATCGTGTTTTTTTTTCAGCCATGCACTAATAAATGTTATTATTTTTTATAAAGTAATGTTGTTATAAGTTTGTCGTATACGGTTTTACTAATATCTCGCATCTGCTTAGACCTTCGATCGCTAGTTTGAGAAAAGGCTTGCATAAAAACGGTTCTGATGAGAAAACTATACGAAAAATTGAAAATGTTTTTCAGCCATGCACTAGATTATAAAATTCCCAATAATATGACGTCAATACCTCATCTATAAATTAAACGCATTATGGTTTTATTGTCCGTCGGAAATCATCAATTTTGAATCTCCAACATGGCTCTAAGGGATAAACCCTCTTAAATAACGCACAACCCGATAAGGGGCCATTATTCTCATCATTACGAACAACTTTTACTATGGGTCCAAAAATTAAATGGCGAAAAAAAAATCAGCTGTTCCCTACATTTATGTTCGCATAACTCGTCAAAATGTAGGGAACAGCAGATTTTTTTTTTTCGAGATTTCTATCATTCACAATGACCCCTTATGAGGTTGTGCGTTATTTAAGTTACAACTTGTATAAATATAAAATAAATATACTTATCTCTGAAATATATGTCTAGAGCAAATAAACTGATAAGTGAATAAATATTTGAATTCATTGATTCCGAGATTCCGGTTTAAAAAATTCCGATAAAATGAACAAAACATCCATTTTCATTCGTTCCTGAGAGGAGATTTAAACTGCACTGCATAACTTTTGTAGCTGAGTCATCATCACCTGTCTAGTTTACCACCTGGTTGAGGTCGGTTGATCGGTTCCAGTCTAACCGGACGCAGTTCAATACCAGTATTTTAGATGGAGCGGCGGCTTGTTTGACCTCAACAACCCAGTTACTGGGTTACACGATAGCCCTTGGTTTGAACCAAGCGTACTTAAGCTCGAAAACCCGACAACCTGTATTTATACAACTTGTCAGATGTTCGACCTTCTGACTAACTGAATTTTATTCGATATAATTTTTAGGAACACTTACATTAACCTTCTAGACAACTCAGTCTTCGCCGTTTAACACAAAAGACGTACATAGATATAATGTTTTAAGTGGCACGACACATTAGTAGAGGTTATTTATCGAGGACGTACATAAACAGAGTGAAGCGATGCCGCGGTTTTAAGTCATTGCAAATTGACTAAACACGAGCAAAGAATTTACACAGAAGATCTTATTTATGTACACTTCACATAAAGACACACAGTAAGTCATAAGTTAATGTTCACAATAGCCAGCCAAAGTCACAAGTTTGGTTGAAAAACTGTAGTGCTGGCCACAAACAACCGGATATTATGATCTGTAGAGTTCCTACAGATTCGAAAAATATCGGAAAATACACGCAGTACGCGTATAATACGAACGCCGTATAAATAATGATAATAATGTGTACCTAGGTAATTGCTTTATTAATGTTATTATCGCGTGTATGTGTACTGTGGACTTAAAGATGGCCTGAGTATCTGTAATTATAGGGGAAAGTCTGTTATATTGGACCATTTTTTTAAAAATGCGGTTTTGAAATGCTTCTTTAAAAATAGCACAGACAACAGCTGTATTAAATGAAACTATATTTATTTGGCTTCACATATAATTAATAAAAATCAACATAATTATAGCAACACTTAAGATAATCATCATTTTATGAGATCAGATATTTGTTTCAATTTAACCAACCGGTAGGATTAATTGGACCACGCGGTTGGTAATTTGGACTTAGAGAAAACTTACCTATAAAACGAAACAAAACACTTTTAAGAAAAATATCTCTCGTACTACGTACAAACAACAACGATAGAAAATCTAACTTTGACTAAAAAGACTTAAAAAAATCAGTCAAAATTCTGAATAAGTTTGAAAAAGACTAATTCAGACAATCATCACAAATATCGGGGTTAGTGGAGCAAGTTTCACGATTCCAGTTATGGCAACGCACACATTGTAGCCAATCCACTTTTGATCCTTTCTCATCAAGTTTAGTTTTTTTCTAAGCAAGTTTCCTAACAAATTTTACCAGTCCATTTTAACCGACCATGTGTGGTCCATTTAAGCAAACTGTTTACTTGCATAAAAAGAACGAATTTGACAAGAACAGAACCTATATAAGCCGGCTAATGTTTATCACCAGTTAATTGTTAATTAATAACGAATCTCAATTAAAAATATAAATATAGACAGTTTACCTTTGCCTTAATTACATCACTAGCAAAGAACACCAAAATTTACATGAAAAACAATGAAATTCGTTTTTCGTTAATGCCAACTAGCCGCGCTGTTTTATGAGAAATTCAAAATGGCCGATGTGTAGTGAAGTTAGTTGATTGCCGTTTGGTATTGCACATTATAAAATCAATAAACTGCTAAAATGTTATTTGATGGTGGTCCAACTTAACGAATGGTCCAATATACCAAACCTTCCCCTAATCGTTTAATTGTTTGTTATCTTGATTTTGTTCATACCACTTTAGGTCAAGTCCGTGGCTGATAAGGACAGAATAAGGTAAAAGTCACTGGACTTTAACCTTTTTCTGTCCCTTTCAGCCACGGACTTTCAACTCGCCAACTTTTCAATTTACCAAACTAGGTGGTACTGAACACACACACACACACAACAAGTTGTTATTAGCAAACAGGATGACTGCTCAATGACTGGCAAAAAAAAAAAACCAAACGTAAACTGGCTGATTTTGTTGCAGTTTAAATTCTGATTACCGTTCTCAAAACGGTGAAGGAAAACATCTTGAACAAACCGGCATGTCCTAGAACCAAAAAATCGCAGGCATGTGAATGTGACCTCTACCAACTCGCACTGGGCCCGCGTGGTGGATTACGGCCCACTCCCTCTCACTGAGAGTAGACCCGTGTCCCAGCAGTGGGAAAATTATAGGCTGATTACTGTTAAATAACCACAAGTAATTATTCAATAATTAGGAAATTTTATTCGCCTCTGTTCTATATGAATTGAAACCCGTTTATTTGGCATCGTAATAAAATCGATTCGACCTCCATTAAATGCATGCAGCGTTATAAATAACGAACATTATCTATGCATGTCTGTCAATATTTTAATGCATCCTGCAATTACAAAGACTAGGGTAGTATTTCAACCGAATAGGTCTGAATCTGTCGGAATTACGTAAGAAATCTGGATGGATGGAGAGGGAGAGGAAAGCCAAAGAAAAGATGGATGGATTATGTGAGGAACGTTAAAAGAACAGCCGGTCGATTCTGGAAAAATCTCACCGTGATAACTAAGGTGAAGTGAGCTTAGAGTGAGCTGTGAGTCATGCTGATGCTAGGGATTGACACTATTGACGACTCACTCCACGCTCACTTCACCCAAGTTTTCACGGTGAGATGGTTACAGAATCTCACAGCAGGTAACGTATTCTCTATGGCACAATGAATGAAACAGCGCAAAATGAACGCGAAGTTGGCGTGATTAGCTAAAGAATTGACGTGGTTTCGAAGTAAGGAATCATTTAGTGGTCATAGTTAATTAGGGCCCTGGGAGTGAATGATAGTATGACGGTTGACAGGGAAGAATGGAAGAGGAAAACGTGTAACGTGGGAAAAGAGCAGGAAGATGATGAAGATGATGGGCGAATCACGGCATGCATTCGATCTATAATTCTATAGCCAATAGGTAATCAAAGATGCGCTTAGCGCAGTGTTAACGATGATGCGCCACTTAATGTTCTTTTAATAATCATTATTATTTCAACAGCCCGTCTAAAATGGTGCTTATACAACGCGTAACGTTAAATGCGCAAAACCTGAAAATAGTTTGATCAGAATAACGAGCAGAATGAATTGAACAACTTTTTAATATAGGTCACATTTTTCAAAAAATCGTCATAAAAAACGTTGCTGTGTCAATTTATTAATAGGTCAAGCAAGCCAATGCCAGCGCGGCGCAGCGGCCCGGTGACGACTCCTCCCTCGGTAAAGCGTCGTCGCAGACGCAAGAAACGATCAGAATGGCCAGTAAAACTAAAACAGCACATAAAACCTTTAAAATTTTTTTAATGACTTATTTTCTCAGGTCAACTGAATTAAAAATCAGTTGGGGTGTCTAAAGTTTTGCGCATTTAACGTTACACGTTGTATAAATAAGTACCTATCATCCGTCTACAACGATCCGTTTGCTGAGAAATTTCTTTTATAACGTTCATCCAAAAGGGGCGCAGCTTCTAGAATGTTCTAGAAACCGTGTGAGAAATAGACGACATGCTTTTGACATCAGCCGTGTGACGTCTGTCAACTGGGCTGTGCACCTAAAAGGGATTCTCTGTTAGATAATATGCGAATCTTTATTCCACCCCGAACTCTATTGTTTTGATATAATACAAGCTGTAACTTAACTAATTCACAACCTCATTAGGGATCATTGTACTCATCATTATGAACAACTTTTTGGAACTAACCAGAAACGCGAAAAAAAATCAGCTGTTCCCTACATTTTGACGAGTTATGCGAACATAAATCTAGGGAACAGCTGAATTTTTTTCGCAATTTCAGTTTTGGTCCCATATTAAATGCGTACAATGACCCCTTAAGAGGTTGTGCTTTATTTAAGGTACCTACACCTTGTATATTATTTTATTTATGTTACTGGAAATAAAGCACTTACAGTACAAATGTACGTATGTTAAATAATATAAATGACTTAGCTACGGGAGGATGCTGCTGACTCCTCCTCCTGACTGACGTCCTCTTGACTTTAATCCTTTTACGCTACATCAAACTTTAAATTCCACTAGTGGTGAGGGTTAGTCTGGAACTAACCACCATACTACATATTACTATATCTACAGCGCGATCGCGATAGGATGCTGCTACTGACATTTGAGGAGCGTCGGAACGA
The DNA here is from genome assembly GCA_949629135.1 of Eremobia ochroleuca. Lineage (NCBI taxonomy): Eukaryota > Metazoa > Arthropoda > Insecta > Lepidoptera > Noctuidae > Eremobia > Eremobia ochroleuca. Next base: position 14,480,143 of record OX451391.1, read on the forward strand.
AAACCGATATATCGAATTTACCATATTTTTCACAAATTAAAAAAAAGCTTGTAAGTTTTTTAATGTTACAAAAGTGGAAAATTATAGCATGTCAATTTGCAGTTAAAGTGACATCGATTGATGTGTGAAACTTGACGGAGGGTAGATACTTAATTTAGGGAGATACTTGGCGGACAAGTATGGATATATCGGTTTTTGACGCGATCATTTGGATATATCGGTTTTTGACGAAACCAAAATGGATATGTCGGTAAGTATTGAACAGAATTGAATTTGAACCGACCATTGTTGAATTGTGTAAAACTTAATAAGAATTATCGGTTTTTAATCCAACAACAAGAACATGTTGAATTTAAAAATGTATTTGTCGGGTTTAATTTGACCACAGTATTTTGATATTTTTTTTAAGATGGATGTAACTGTTTTTTTAATTGATTTCTTTGGGTGTATAATTAAACATTTTGTAACAGAAAAAAAAAAAAAAATAATGTCTTAATTAAGACATATCGGTTTTTGTTCCGACGCTCCTCATTTAGAACACACAGCTTTTTTCAGAAACAAAAAAGGGAAAGGTAACAATGACTTGTATATTTTACTGGGTCGACTGATTGTCACAAACACATGCGTAACATTTTAGGTCATGAATTCAATACAATTGAATATAAACCGCTAAGGGGATAGACAGAAACATATCCTGCTTTCACAGTTCAAATCGGTCGAAATTTAGACGAGGCATAATCAGACTCAATATTCCGCCTTCATTTTACCCTATAAGAATATCTTAACATGAACAGAAAAACCTATGTAGGTACGTATTTAGTCTACTTGATCCGGCTTCGGAATTTCATTCGAAGCGATTGATGCAGGCAGCTGACCTAATACCATATGTGGCGAAGTATGAGCTAACGATACGGGTTTAGTAGTTCTACATGTACATGATCGGTCCCATCTGGCTATACTAGAAACGTTCTCATTTCAGAAAATAAGCTAATGGGGATGAATCTAATGTTATCATATAGATCTACGTTGTTATTTGCCTTTTCAAAGGACAGACTTTTCAAAGGCTGTCCCTAGCTCTTTAGGGGAAAAATTGGGGTTTGATTTTTTTAAATCACTGCCACTAAAATTGTCACTGGCTCATTGGCTGCTCTTATTATTATTAATTTTTTTTTGTTGGCTTCGCCAATAAACCTATCATCAGCTGACTAGCTGGCTTTAGGTACAGTTTCTGTGACGTCCAGTGGTTTTCTGGGATGTTCTAAGACATGAGTAAAGTCCTGTCCATAAAAGAGTCTGTATACCAGTTTCCTTGGCACCTGTTTATCATAAAACGTCTGTTTTCAACTGCATTTTTCTCGTGAGTCACGGCATTTCTCGCGGAGTAATACATTCGGTTTCATTTAAGTATACGAGTATGCGTTTGTCATCGCGTTATGAACGCGGCAATGAAGTGGCTGGGAATATTCTCACGATTTGTTAAGATAAAACATTTCTCGCCCTTTTGTTTGTTTTAAAAATATCTCGGGTGTCTCAAAAAATGAAAAGCTACTTATCTATACTTATTATATTATGAAAAATCCCTCATTGTTGGACATGGCTTTTTTTTTGTTGTTCTTTTAGTCGAACCTTTCCAGCTTAGTAAATTGTAGGTACATATACAGCGTGTAACGGAAGGGGGGTATCAACCCTGAAGGAGGTGAATGTGCTCATGAAACTCAACAACTTTCCCCAAAGAACATAGGTCGAAATATGAAAAAAAAATTTGGCCCTCCCTTACAAAACTGACTACCAGCTGATTGATTTACTATGGGAGGGCCAAATTTTTTTTTCATATTTCGACCTATGTTCTTTGGGGAAAGTTGTTGAGTTTCATGAGCACATTCACCTCCTTCAGGGTTGATACCCCCTTTCCGTTACACGCTGTATAGTGTAGTTTGCTTTTGTAGAACTCATATGGTTTTAATCTCTTTAATTATATCATTTAGATACCCATTCTAAGTTGAATGTTGATAAAAAAACACATTTAATTGTAACGGGATAACAATAATACTTATTGTTACATTCCAATTAGAAAGTCTACGTTCACTACAAACAATATAGATGGCACTAGTGGTAAACAAGCCTATACACATAACAAAGACCACGCGTTTTTGTAGGTATATGACAAGCTCCCACGCAAATAAGTTCTGAAAGAAAGGTCATCTTTGGAACGTTGATATAGGAAAACAAACTTCATATTCTCATTTCTAAGTAGGGCAATGGGTTATACGATCTCCAATATATTTTTTTTTTATCATTGGATGCTGATATTGATGTTTCTATGAATCGCGTAGACTCTTCTATTTTATAAAACTATGTTCGTTTTATATGCTCTCCCACTGTTTTATTGTATTTTTGTTAAGGCAGATACATAATGGTAATGAGGGGTTATCCGAATTTGTCTGTTTTATAGTCAAATTAGTGTATTTAGGTCCTGAAAAAAATGTATTTCATAGATGTACTTATCTTTGTTTTAGGGAAATTAACGGTTCAAAACACGATAAATTGTAATTTGCTAGATGATAAAAAATACGAAACAAAATCATATTTTTTTTTATTTCCTAATTACAGTACAAAATAATATGCAAGTTGCATGTTGCATGAGGTACCTACCTACCTAATCGTATATGTTGCAACATGTGTCTGTTTTATCAGTTAGAGAATATTAGAGAGAAACCGATATTACTAAGGATTGTCGACACAAGACTGTTTTCTCTGAACCGATTTAAAACATAACCAGTCTTTATTCGAACTATCTACTTATTACAAAATCAATGGGCAATAATAGCTGAGTAATCTATTCACAGTAAATTGAACTACATATTTAAATCACGTCGTACCTTAATAATTGTATACAATTCGAATGCAGCGTCGAATTAAAAATAATTAAATTAAATCTTTTCATAGGCAAGTAGCTTGTGAATTCTGGGCTTAAAGGTCGAGGTAGGTACCTAGTGAAGAAGTAGAAACAGCAATCAGTTATCGATCGTACGTGTGGTTTCGCTACGAATGAGGAACCTTTGGCTTCGTGGATATTGTAATAGTTTTCGATTCTAGATAGACAAAGAATAACGCTATGCCCATTGTACTAAGTGGGTGTAGTTGAAAGGCGACGAAGGTACCGAGAGAGGGGAATAGGTATAAACAAGCCTCCAAAAGCGGTTTTCGTCCCAACAATCTTGGCATGATGAATCAGTCTGCCAAGCCAAGTGGCTTAAATCGTATTATGAGTGATAAAATGGTGCTATAATTTCACTGCCATGAGCCGAGCAGTCCTCATTTCAAGAGAAGTAATTATGGTGAAAATGACCCTGAATTACAGTTTTCAGAGAATTACTTACTACGTTCTAATTCGTATCGGACTATGGCCTTGTTTTAATTCAATATACATTGTTCCTAGACGGGTATTTCTATGTTTTCCAGTTTCCTGTTTTCTGGCTTATTCGCATAACATTATATGTATTATGTTTATTTTGTTCACCGATAAAATTGAACATGTAATCGACGTCGACGCTACAAAAACCCGCCTTGTCCCGTGTGCCTAACCATGAACTGTTTTGCTAAATAAATAAGCCTAAGTATTTCAGAATTAGATATTGATCAGTTGAATGCTTAACAGTAGAGTAGGTACCTATAGAAAATACTATGAGCTCCAATGATCCCTTCCACTGATAGTGAAAATCTTACACCGAATTTCTTCGTACTCATAAACACGCATTCAGCAAGAGTACCTATGTACATTGCTGCCCGAAATTAAAACATCCGTGAAATACTGCCAGAATTCGGTTCAAACAAAATTGCCAAAAATGTCTTTTCATTTGCGACGTATGCCAATCATATGCCAAAGCGAACTGAATCGTAACAGGAAAACCTTTGGTACTGAATATTGACAAAATTGAAAACTCACGTTTCCCGTTATTTGTTACGTAGTTTTTTTTTTATTATTATATAAACGACTTTACAGCCGCGGTTACGTACTTCGATTTATTATTAACTACACTTGGAAATTTAACAAAAGAAAATATCGCACCGAGGGTTGTAAAATTTAAACGATTATATTATTTTATTACAAAATTGTGAGATGTTCGCTTTAACTTTAATGTGAAGTTCAAAGTTGTAGTTTAAATATTACAAGTTAATTTCTTTAGTCAAGAAGAACTATACATTATAATAGGAAGTCGAATTTTCAAACGCTTCTCCTGAAATATTACATCATTTGCATAAGTGACATTTTTGCACCGTAGGTGCGATATATTGTTTTCCTTTGCTTAAGCTTAGTTTATTATCATATTTTTGTAATGTCATCTGTAATAGAAATGGTACATCATCTATTAAATGAACATTTACATTTCCATTCGTAACTAATTAAAAAACCATTGCTAGATACTCGTCATTAAAAATAGTAATGTCATCGGTACTTTGGGAAGTCATTGATTTGACTTGTTCATGACATTCGTTAAACGCTCCAGTATGTAATTAGCTATCGTTTTGTTTTCAATATACTTAATGAACCGGTAAAAACAGTTACGTTGGAAATGTTGGAATCGATTACGACCTATAACTTCTCGTAAATCGATAAACTTGTTATACTGGCTAGTTAGAAATTGGAAGTCCAATTTGTCGATTCAAAAGTCAAAGTTAATTTTCTTATTGGTCACTCACTTATTTATTGTTGGTAATACTGATGAAATTATGTTGTAATTCACCGATGTTGTGTTTGTTATCAACTCAGGTGCCTGTGATTCAGTCGAAGTCGAAATGTATGTCGAATGACGAAATTCTGACATGATAACGACTTATTTGAAATTGGTTCCAATAAGATGCCTTAATACTTTGTGGTGTTGTTGTATGTTTCCGTCTGTAATTTTAAACGATGATGATGCATATTGATTTGTCTATCATATATTTTGACAACAGTGGTGTTTATATTTTCATTTAGGTAAGATGTAAACAGCTAGATGTTGTTGATCGATATATATGTATATGTATGAGACATGTTTGGCACCTTGTTTATCGTGAAACTGGGTTACTTTCTAAATTAAACTTTGGAATGATTGATGCGTTTATAAGCAGACTTTGTTGTAATTTCTGTTTTTTTATTATATTTATTACCCACCTATTCATAAGCCGGAGAGAACAGCAACAGCATTGGAGATAAGGCTGAGTTATCGCAATTTGAAATGTATTTCCATTAATCACCTGATACGAGTAGCAGTCACAATGTAAACATTGAACTTATTACATAAATGACTGTATAATCCCGCGAGCCGAGAGAGAAAATAGCCGAAAGAGACAGGTAGATTAGTAACACGTGGGTTGGTAAGGGAGGGGTATATTTGTGCTTGGCCCAAATTCGCGGTGTAGCAATGAGCCGCGGCGCGAAAGAGCGCGAGGCGAGTGGCGGCGAGGATGTTGCGTCCGTCTCACATCGCTACCGAGTTGTGACTATGTACTTCTGACTATTCTATTCAGGCAGGGCAGCTGACGGGCTATTCTCAAGGCGCCTAAAATTAATGGTGTCGTGTCGTGATCGCCGACGTATAAAAAAACTGAAATTTTAGGCCATTATGTGTTACTTTTTTATTTGAACGCTCGAGAGGAGCGTTATTGTTAATGTTCATTGGTTTTATGCCGAGGGTGACTCAACTAGAACTAGACACTGCGTGACCTCACCGTGTTATAATGGGACAGAGTTCACAGTTTTATGAGGTTTATGGGCGCAAATAATTTTCACATGAATTTTGAAAGGCATAAAAACTAATTTCAAAACATTCCATAACGATATGATGCGCTTTTAGTACAAAATCCGTACATAACCAACCCGTCTGAACAAACAAAGAGAATTCGCCTCTAATGTCAACGACACGGTTCCGCGACGCCTACCCTCATGGTTGTCGAATAACCCCACTAACATCTGACGCAAAAGAAAGAACCCAATAATCTATACTATAAGTACACAGCTGTTTATATGTATAAGTACACAGCTGTTTATATGTATCTACTACGTAGTGACGTCATTTCATTCAAGAAACGGGTTTCGCGGAAACTTCAATGAAATGTTTCAACGCAATTTAGGTGACGTATATTTCCACTATCGTACGTATTAGTCCTTGTGTAGGCTAATTAGAACTTATATCGGCACGTGGTATTTTTAGCGCTTATATTTCTGCACTAGATAATGCATACGTAATGTGTTACGTTATTAGAAATACCGATATCATTACGTGAGCGTGTTGTCATAATAAGATCCGTCAGTAAACGTTAGATAATTTGGCAGCTGCTTGTTATTAATATCAGCTGTTCGATTTAACTGAAATTGTTCAGTACATGTTTAAGTCAATGTTTTAAAAAGTAATGAAAAGAAAATGAAATGAATTTTAATACTGAAAAGTCCTCTCTCATTAAAGGTTTTTATAAAATTGGACGTGTCGCCGGTGCCCATAACGTATTGATTTTGTGTCACAGTCAGGCAAAACCTGCCATGTCCCTATAAGTAGGTATCGTGCGTGGCGTCTCCGGGGACTGTCATTTATGTTTAGAGAATACAATCGGGATTTTCGGTATTGCCACTCCCGAAAATCCCGAGATTGACCAAGTACAGTCTCGGGATTTTCGGGGTCAGAAAACGGCCGGCATCCCGGGATTTTATTCTCTATTTATGTTTCATATAAAGTTCTTATGTTAATAATTAGTAGGAGGAAATACGAAACCGTACTTCAGGCGCTCCCTCGACGGGAGTATTCACCTGTAATGTAACAATCCAATACTCCACCGTAACGCCTAGGGCTTTGCAAGAAGACTGCGCAGACCGTCAACTACGCAACCGTCGATAGCGTAGAGATAATTGCAGGATAGGTTTATCATTTGCCTAGCCTTTTCCCAACTATGTTGCGGTCGGCTTCCAGTGTAATCGGATGCAGCTAAATACCAGTATTTTACATGAAGCGACTGCCTATCTGACCTCCACAACCCAGTTACTGGGTAACACGATACCCCTTGGTAAGACTGGTTGTCTTACTTTCGAACTTTTGACGACCCTTAAAGACTGCCAAATATAGAATAGAATAGAATAGAATACTCTTTATTATGTACACCATATAAATTACAGACATAAATACAGCATGTTTTTTTTTACCGTCTCCAAATTTTTACAGGTTGTTCCACCCATGAATATGATTAACTTTCACTATGGAACCAACTCTGAGATCACGAAAAAAAAATTAGCTGTTTCATACATTTTGGTCAAGTAGGTATTGAACTTTTGTATTAAACAGCTGATTTTGTTTTCGTGATTTCAGTGCTGGTCCCATAGTGAAAGTTGTTCATATTCATTAGTAGAACAACCTGTAAAAAGGAGTCTGAAAAAAATCATGCAGTATAGAAATTTTACAAAGGGTGACAATGGGCGGTCTTATCGCTAAGAGCGATCTTTTAAAGACAACCTTTGGATGGATTGAAAAGGGAATGAGAGACAAATACTGTAAGTAGTCCTAGTCTGTGGTGTACCATTTACACGATATAATGAATACATACATAAATTATATTATACTAATCTAAATAAATATATACATATAACAGTAGGCATGAAACAGGAGTAAAGAAAATATAATGGTGCTGTTTAAGGAGAGAGGAAGTGCTTTTTTATCATAATTTAAAATGTGGACAAAGATTGAGCACGCCTTACCGACACGGGCAAGTCATTCCATAACCATACTGCTTGAACTTTGTCGTAGAAACTGGTGGAATGCATCGGCATCTCTAGTCTCAGGTTTTCCGATGACCTCAAACATCTATTATGTGTGTCATGAAGGAACTTGAAACGTTCTTTAATATAGGATGGGGTTTTAGGATTAAACAAAGTACTGTAGAGCTGAATCAAGATATGAGAATTCCGGCGAAGACGTATGGGAAGCCACTTGAGCTTTGTACGAAATTCAAATATGTGATCATATTTGCGCAGGCCAAATATAAATCTTATGCAAAAGTTTTGAAGTCGCTCAAGTTTATCTAGTTGTGCCTCAGTAAGATCTGGATAACTGACATCAGCGTAGTCAAGGATGGGAACTAAAAGGGATTGTGCAAACGCAGTTTTAGTGGCAGTTGGTCCACAAATGACAGCCGGGACCAACTGCTTAACGTGCTTTCCGAGGCACGGAAAGGTTTTGATATGTGAAGATGGTCACCCATGCACGGACCAACCGCGGCAAGGGAAGCTTAACCTGATCGATCGATCCGTGCGGCTGTTGTTACTTATCTACAAGCTACACATAATGAAATAGGTGGAAGTAACATGGGTAGGCCGCGGGCAAAGGTTACATTACAGGAGAATGTACCCGGGTGCTACAAAAACTGTTGAAACGGCTGGCTGGAAATGTTTAACCCTTTACTGCATAGGAAACCATATATGGTTTGACATGTTTACAGTTTATTTTACTCTAAAAAAATAAAAAACTAGCGTATAAATCCTAATGGGGTTTGTTTTTCATATCATTAGCAATAATAAAACACAACTATTTTGTCTATCATCACATACAACTTGGAAATAATAAATAAAAAAATTAAAAAAAATAAAAATACACTAAAATTAATTCTGAAGCTTTAATAAAGACTTTAACATAAAAAAAAAAAATTGTCGCTTATTTAATATATCATGCAGTAAAGGGTTAACTGTCGCCTTTGTTTGTTGTATCATATTAACCGTCCGTCCATTAATTGTCATGATGATGATTTATTCCGTCCTAAGTATCTACTTTTGTATATTTACATAAGCTAGTTGTATGTTTTAATATACTGTATATTTACATAAGCTAGTTGTAGGTTTTAATATACTGTTTTTAATTTACATAAGTTAGTTTTAGGTACTAATGTAACAATATGCTTTTTCTCATAGTTGTTAAAAGATTATATTTATATCAGTTGTATGTACTTAAATTTTCAATGTCTCAATGTAATTGAAATGTAAAGTGATGACCTGAAACACAGGTTTGAATAAACCTAGATCGGGCGGGTCGCTACTTAACATTCTAATTCCGATCCATCATTACTGTTGGCTACATGTACACTTTTTGTAAACGTTTTTATTAAATTAAATTTATTATTATTTTATTATATAATTCATTATTATTCTAAAGCCCTCAGGCAATATGTTCTACCCCAGACATTTCAGAAATGTTCAGAATGTTGAACCCGAGCCGACGTTACTGTTGTAACAACATCATGCTTCGCTTGTTAAAGTTTAGATGACAGATTTGGGGTTGCCAACCCTTGATGTGTAATCCGTACCGCCCCCTCATAGATACAACCCTAGCTATCATTTTACAAGGTAAAGATTGGGGCACCTCTAATTGTACCTACCTGGTTATTTAGAAATACAGTCACGTGCATAAATACCTTACAGTTAAATTCACGAGTAATTGGCTCCTAAAGTATTGATAGATATTTTATAGTGTTACTAAATAGTAGAGGGGCTTGTGGCTAAGTAATAACAGCCTCACGGGTCGATCGATCAGGTTAAGCTACGCTTGCCGCGGTTGGTCCGTGGATGGGTGACCATCTTCAGATACCAAGACCCTTCCGTGCCTCGGAAAGCACGTTAAGCCGTTGGTCCAGGCTGTCATTCGTAGATCTTTGACAGTCGTTACGGGTCGTCTCAGTAGCCCGAAAGTCTGACAACCAGTCTTACCAAGGGGTATAGTATCACCCAGTAACTGGGTTGTGGAGGTCAGATAGGTAGTCGCTCCATGTAAAATACTGGTATTCAGCTGCATCCGGTTAGACTGGAAGCCGACCCCAACATAGTTGGGAAAATGTTAGGCAGATGATGACAGATTTAGTATTATCGAAACCATCATTATCATCTAAGGCTTTACAGCCGCGGGTGGGCCTTAGCCTGGTCAAGTAGGTGTATTTCTTCAATGCTTCCTATTTCCGGCTTTTCCTCTCCAATTTCTAACTCCCAACAGTTCTTAAGTTTTGGTCTACGCCATCCAACCATCTGAGCTTGGGCCGCCCTCGACTTTTCGGTTTACTATCCAGTAAAAGTTTGGGTGCTCTAGTCTCGTCCATTCTTGCGACATGCCCTGCTCATTGAAACCATAATACTATGAAAAAGGCCTTTTCTCAAAGTTGCAAGCTTTATTTCTCGAGAAAAACACTTTTGTATTTTGCATAACTGTAAAGTATTCATGCTCGTGACTGTACAATGTTGTTTATCTTAATTGGACTCCAGCAATTATTCTATTATGCCCGTATCTAAAATCAAAACAATGTATGTACATAGAAGCTTCATTGAGGGTTGTTTGCAAAGTAAACATTTATTGTTTTAAATGTTTTATAAAATAATCATGTTTTTTTTTATTGTACATATAAGTCTATCTTGCCACTCTTTTTCTATAATTTATTTTTATAACTCTTGTAATCTATTCTACAGTAGCGACCAATCAGCATAGCGCCTAGACAGCTCAACGAGGCCCAGAGAAACACCGCAGTTTTAGCTTTGTGTTTAAGAATCAAAATAATAATAGTTTATGAAGCTTGCCTTCAGAGTCTGGAGGGCCTTGAACCTTAAGCCGGTGGTCCGGTTGTCAAACACCTGCCATCATGATTACAACCCAAATAAGACAATGGGTATAAACGAAGTACTTATTCAAAGTGATTCTTAACAATAAGGTTGCAGAGGTCAAATGAAAGCCGCTCGATGTGAAATAGGAGGTGACATTTAAACACATCTGGTTAGACTGGAAGAGGAGAGGCTAGGTCGATACTGACGTTGTGCAGCTGATCGTTTGAATGCTGCTTAGGAAGTCACAACCATTCTGATGATGATGGTGTGATGAACACGATCATCTGTTCTGTGTCTGGGTGTAATTTATCTATAATATGTATGTATTTAGAAATATATATGTATGTTTATCAGTTGTCTAGTACTCATAGCACAAGCTCTGCTTAGTTTGGGACTAGATGGCGTTGTGTGAAAGTTGTGGAATATAAATATATATATATATATATACAACGTGTAACGTTAAATGCGCAAAACCTGAAAACCTTTACAATTTTTTTAATGACTTATTTGCTCTCTGATTATAGGTCAATTGAATTAAAAATCAGTTGGGGTGTCTGAGGTTGTGCGCATTTAACGTTACACGTTGTATATATATATATACACGTTGTATAATCTGTGTGAAGAGTATGTATCAAGAAAACGGGCAGAAGCATTTAGTACACTCATACCATATTAAGTACACATTATGGTAAAGCAATAAAGATATTGAGTATTACCACCTCGTGTAGGTAATATACCTACACATCTATAAATCTATAAATAATCCGCCTGTAATGTTCCCACTGCTGGGACACAGGCCTCCTCTCTTTGAGACGGAGTGGGCCGTAATCCACCACGCGGTCTCAGTGCGGGTTGGTAGTTGACATACCTATGTCTTCGAATTTTTGGTTCTAGAACATGCCGCATGCATTACCACCTCATACTGTCCTAATAACACCGATCATGTAAATGCTAAGTCAAAACATTATGTAGTTTTAGTACTCGAGAAAAAAAATACAATTATAAATTGTGTTTGATAGGAAGAGTTCTAGGTATACGTAAATAAATTAACGTAGGCAAAACAAGCGCGGACAACTGGCAATTAGAGCGTTGAAAACAGGACAAAGTAGAAAAGACTGTGCCGGAGGGCGCATTCTGGTAGAAGGCGGGATACGCCAGACAGAAAACGAAGAATCAAGGTTTTATGAGATTCGCATAATATTCCCCCTTTTTAGAAAAAATCTAGCCGTTCCGAGTCCGTTGTAGTTAAAATACTTCATTACAAAATGCTTTTAACACAAAACATTGTTTAGCAGGTACGTAGGGACAGAGGCATTTCATATATTTTGACAGATGGTGCCTGACTGGCTTTACAACTTTGGGTACCTGAGACACAGGTACCGAAACCAAACGCCAGCCTTCCTCAGAGAGACCGCGTCGTTAAAGGCACCCATGTCCATTGTATGCTTATACACATAACGGAATGAATGTTAATCTATATTCTACCCGATTTCAGTCGTAATATTTCAATCACATACTATAAGCACTAAAATAAAAACGTGCCGAGCGTCGCTTTGCTTATCATATTTAAATAAAACCGATTATTGCCAAACGAACCGAGCTTTGGAATTCAGTCCGCCAATTTATCGTGTTCCTTTTTTATGAGTCTGATACTGTTACGTATGACCATACAGCTTGTATGAAATTCTTATATAATGGCTTCGATGACAATTTGGAAGAACAATTTACAGGTGGTTTTGTTTTTTAGGGTTCCGTACCCAAAGGGAAAAACGGAACCCTATTACTCCCGCTCCGCTGTCCGTCCGTCCGTTAGAAGGCCTGTCACCAGGCTGTATCTCATGAACCGTGATAGTTGAAATTTTCACAGATGATGTATTTCTGTTGCCGCTATGACAAATACTAAAAAACAGAATAAAATAAACATTTAAGGGGGCTCCCATACAACAGACATGATTTTTTTTTTTTTGCTGTTTTTATAGATAATGGTACGGAACCCTCCGTGCGCGAATCCGACTCGCGCTTGGCCGGTTTTTAAAATGTTCTTTGTTCTTATTTTAATGCTCCATCGACCACTTATCAAAAATATGTGTTTATTCATGAATGTTTGCAAAAAATAATTATTATTGTTTAGGTACCTACGAGTATGTCCGTCATTGTTAGTAATGAGAGTGAATGTGCAATTGTGTTGAAAGGGAAAGCATTCACGCTGATATCGTTTGGTAGTTATCTCCCGTTCATGGACACTTGCATACTGAATGGTTACTGTTAGCCTGCATTATCCCACAGCTGGGCAAAAGCCTCTCCCCGTCTTCAAGCTCTTTCGATCCAGCAGGGTAATTGCGTAACACACTATCAGTAGCAATGGGTTTCATTTTGACAGTTCAACAACATTCATTGCGTTATTTATGTTGTTGAGCAGACACATTTTTCGAACATATAGAGCAATGGATTGCAATTATGCTTCAGAATTATTCAAATTGAGAGTAATAGTGTGTTACGCAATTAGGGTGCTGGGCTAAAGAGGACCACCATTCGTGAATACTGAATGATGCCGAATTTTATTTGTCTGTATGAATTTTCTGTTAATTATATAGAGCTACCTTGAAGCCAAGTGTTAGACTAATACCTACATTAACCCTTAGCTGGTATCGCCTTTTTTGGCAACACTACCGGTATCGTGGGTCATATTTTACCCATACCAAAAAATCTGTTGTAGAACGTAGATTTTTTTATTATTTGTATAAAATATGGTTAGTTATGAAATAAAAAAACATTTTTTTCCAAAATTATCTTGATTTAATTTTAGAATATAAAAAAAATATCATGTTTTACACGCATTTGTAACTAACCTAATTTTTTGGCACTTTTTGGTTAGTGTGAACTGAAAACATTAAAAAAAAAATAGAAATGTAAGAAAAACTTTAATGTTCGCTATGTTCGCTTCTGGGTCAAATTTGACCCACGATACCTACTACGGGTTAAGAGTTATCTCTGTCATAAACCTAAGAAAATAATGTCATAATTATATGCATGGTTGCAAACTACAAAGTGTGACTCTCAGTAGTAGTATCGGACTAAAATATATGTTTTATCGTGGTGCGTATCAGTGACTATTGTCGCCCTGAGCTATTTGAATTCGATAAGATAAAACTCAGGTGTTCTCGCTTCAATGTTCATACAGAAATCTGTTCTGTGGTTTTGGATATTTTCAATATCTATTTTTAGCAAAACTTGCAATTATTTGCGCATTTCAAAACTACAAAAATGTGCTAAAATTAGGCGTTAATTATTTTGTTGTGTGTTAGTACAGCTGTGCACTGACAGATGGCGTTAGTTGTGTGTTGGAACATAAAGCGTATCGCGTGGTTACAAAAATATCTGGTTTCTCCGTATCGCGGCCGACCGCGCGACCGAGAGCACGTTGTGATTATCACAAGTCACAACTCACTGACCTTGGGGCAAAAAGGAGAAACAATTTTAATTCCAACTGCGGTGTTTTTCTTGCTTGAGCATACTAATAAGGCGTTGTTCATTCTTAGAAACTTTGTTTCACGAAGTAGCGATTTTGATTAGATGTTTTCGTAGTTTTGGATTAGGTTTTTGTGGATAAAGTAAATTAGCAGCATTAAATTTTATTGTATTTTGGGATTGCGCTGGATGATTTCTTCTTATACTTTTATATTATTTTGGGCTACGACTGTTTTTTTATAGCTTTGATAAATGCGGTAGTTAATAGCTGCTATAATTACTGCAATTTTGGCTCGCAAACTCCACGCGCCACATGTCTGCAGGTCTAGTTCCACTAGGTATTTACACATATTTTCAAATTAATTGACACCTATTATTGGATTCTCACACAAAAGGCAAATAAATAAATAAAATTCGAAAGTACAGGACGCAGTCAGTGATACATTTACGCGCGCTTTCCAGGAACGCGGACAAGTGGGCTGTCAACATACCGCGGCGCACAGTCGCACACTCGTTGACGCACCCAATTTTAATTCCCGCTATTCAACAACTACCTTAAAACGGTAGTATATACATCGATAAGCGGTGTGTCATGTCATAAATAACATAACTGTTTCATTTGTTCATTCTTCGCGTTGCATTATTTATTTATTTATTTCATGTTAATAAAAACAATAGTGGCCTTTTGTTAATACGACAGTGAAAATATTTTTAGGTAGGTACTTAAGTACCTTAGGGAATTGTTTCCTTAGGCATAAAATTATAAAGTAACCAAGTGCCGATACAATGTTTACGCACTACTGCAGTAGAACACTGAATACAAATTATGACTGGTAGCGGCAGTAAATTTTTCTTCGAAGTTTCGTTTTGGTTCATTAAGTACTTTTTAATATGCTGTAAAACTGTTATTCGCGCATTAATTTCAAACCGTCAAGTTTGATAGCGTATTCTAAATACACGTTTGTTTACTATTTAATTTGACTTTTAATTATGTCGAAATAAAAAATACCTACCACCTCCTACTTTCAACCGTGTATTTTTACCAAACCCAATTTTACTGTTATGTTCCATTCGAAAATTTATTTGCGCACATTGTATTTTGCCAGGGCCGGCCGGTCCCAGCAGGCTGCCAGTTCGTTTATCGAATACAGACGCTATCCCAATATACACATAAAAAATTAAACCCCGCCGAACCCTCGCCTCGGCGGCGCGGCGGCGTTTGTTCCCTTCGTACTTTTTGTGCTCGCGGCCAAACCCTCGATCGCTCACCGCTTTTAGGGCCCGTATCCCTGCATTCAACTGGCACCCCATTGAAGCCATATTTTGTTCGAAATATTCCGTCGTAAAGTACGGCGATACTGTATTATCATTAAGTCGTTAATTATTACAGTGTTGAACAGTTTTGTTATCACGAATTTGAATGCCGAACGCTTTCAGTAAAGATTATTGTTCTGAATATTTTTCTTTTGTTCTTTTTTACTTTGAAAATTGATATTCTTTTATTTTTTGAATTAGTTAACGCATTTTCGTCTTTCTAAAAGGATACTTTAGGTTTTATTGTTTACAATAACCGTGTATTTTTCTGATACAATCGAATTAATTGTTATTGCCTGAGACGCCGTTGTTTATAATTTAGTTAGTCGCGACTCGCGAGCGCGCGATCTGATTAATGGAATAATTGGATGTCATATCATGTGAAATTATCTCTGTCTATTAGTGAACACAATGTCTGTTCGTTCTACTTATAATACGTCTGTTATTACTCGTAATGTTTCGTAGACAGACACTTGGAACCGTAAATGGATAGGTTTTATTAACGCAGCTAATGATTCATTTACGATGAATTACAAGCCACATTATTCGATTTAGTTATTATTAACTCTGACAAAAATAATGTTCCTTTTTAATGTGCATAGAAATATTATTCCGGGGCGCGAAATTGAAAAATGTTTTTATAACACATTTGCTCGTAAAAGGTCTCTTACTGCACCGATTTCAATATCGTAATGTATCTCATTAACATATCATAACTCAATAATGATTAGTCAAAGAAATAGTTTTTATCCAGTTTTGAAGCCGAAATGCTCAAGTTCAAGACTTCTATACAAAAAGTGCAGGGTGGCTCGATTTAGGAAGGAGTGTATATGTTTGGCGGTAGCATACCATTTGCACTCTCTCATTTAGTTGGCACACTTGGTTTACGCCACGTTCCTTCTCACAGAGACGAGTTCTCTGTCCCAGCAATGGGAACGTTATAGGTGCTCTAATTGAACAGAAAAAAAGTATGTGGGGTGGGGCGCTAAGATACGCTAATAACAACATTGCATACCAATCCAATTGCTGTGGCTATTAGGCCAGAATCTAAAAAAATGTCAGGCAGTCTGAATAAAAGACTCTTATTCAGTCTAAGCCTCTGACACCGCAATAAATGTGGCCAATAAACTATAGGGTACAAACAGCTCATGCAACATAGATGTATCGTCGATAAGAAAAGAAGAATTCAGTACTACATGTTCACTCTGCGAAATGCTTACTTACCTGGAACGTTATATGAAATACTGTCGAGCGGCCTAAACATTCATGCGCCTCAATGTAGGTCACCTCATCATGGTTTGGATGGCTTCCTGAAAAATAAAATACTTTGCGTTAGAAACTGGCATAGTTCACCACATTATCACACCAAAACCATCACCACGTTAGGCATCTGCCTAATAGGTAATAGGAAAATTACCAAATAATTTATTTGGTAATTAAATTATTATTATTGGGGATAGGTTCAGCGGGGTAATTGTGTAACACACTAACAGTAGCAATGGCTTTCATATTTTGACAGTTCCACAACATACATTGCGTTATGTACGTTGTTGAGTAGACAATTTTTTCGAACATATGAAGCAATGGATTAGCAATACCTTTCAAGATCATTCAGATTGTAATTGGAAGTGTGTTACGCAATTAGGGTGCACGTATGGTATAGTAGTCTATTAATAAAGGTACATACACACACCATGTATTGGACGTCGAAATAAACATGGGTGAAAGTATTTTCTTTATTTTCGTAACTTCAACCATCCCTTGAACTACGTTCATATTAAAAGTAGGTCTTTTAATATGAATGTAGTTCAAGGGATGGTTGAAGTGACAAAAACGACAAAACCGGGTTTTTATTTCTTCAATATTGTATGGCTTCAGTGTTTTTGAAATTAACTAGGACATGAATCATCTTGATACCGTGTCAAGATGTTGAGAAATGGAGAAAGAAAATGCTAGAGGAAAAAACCTAAACAGTCTTTAAGTTCGAATTTTCGGGACTTATAGGAACTTTGTGACAAATATAGCTTACTGCTGTATTATAAGGAATAATGCTTGAACTAATAAAAAAAAGGTTTTTTTATTAAAAGCTACTCAGATTGACGAGAAAACAAGTACTTCTACTTCTTCGAAATGAGTTCTTGTTTCTATTGAATTAATTATACTTATTCAGATAAGAAAGAGCAAGACCCTGAAAAGAATTAGAAGAAATATCTATGAATAGCAAGGCGCCCTATAGAATAGTTTTTATGAAAACGAACTAAAGCAACCTGAAAAACAATTCAACCTCTTTCAGACTGGTTACACATACATGGAACGTTTAGTAGTCCTTTTTCTTTTTTAGATATCTAAGGTTCTTAATATGAAAAATGAATAAAATTCGATATGTTGTGGGATTCAAGCATAGTTGACTGAAGTAATAATTGAATCGACGTTGGTCATTATACGATTGGCCTAAAAGATCTTATAGAACGTCAAGATAGGTAAGTTGGAAACTCATCGGCAATCTCTAGTTCAATTTCGGTCCTTCGGGCAATGTTAGTTCAATTAGGTCAAGCATTCCGTTTCAACGAACGTCCATACCTAGACAGAAAAGAGCATCCAGAAGAAAGTAGTTTTTTCGAGTTATAGGCATGCAAAATTGGAAAACTTCAAGAAGGTCCTAGAAATTGTAAAAAAAAAAAACATAGGTACAGAGCAATAAAGCGCAACCTTGTAATGCAGTAAGTAAGCAAGACGCTAAGCCTATTCCTAATAATTAATTATAGAAAATCCCGAACGATTCCCTGAAGTACCTGCAAAGAAAACATGAATTTGGGAACGGAAAACCCGCGAATTCATTCAGTCCAAACGCTACACATCTAATCAATGAAAGAACAACATTACAATGAGCTATTAAATAAACAATAATACACCTAAATTAAAGAGGGATCAGAGCACATGGCGATCTATCTTTCGAAACAACAAAGCCGATTGGTGTGACGTTCCACCCCGGTGATATGTACGTCCTACTACCTAAATGCCTTATGTACACCGCTAGTTACTACTTCATGACTACTCCGAGCTCAGTGTGTACTGCAATGCAACGGAAAATATGCGTGTTTACCAAAGTCGTTTCGGTAGAACGGTGTCGTGTTGCGTCACGTTTAAGGAAATTGATAGTGCGCCGAGGCCGACGTGACTAACATTATCGTGATTGTGCTCATTTTAAGCTCAGTTTTTCAAATTTCAATTTGATATTATAGTGTGGTGCAGTGATTTAACATTAAGATGGAATTAATTTTTTCTCATCCCGTTTCTCCCTGTGGGTGGAGGCCAGACAAATGTCCGACGTTCGACACGCCGCGCGACCGACATAACCTTGTGATGTCGAGTAAGTATATTTTTTGTTACAATAGTACTCAAACTGGTTGAATACCAGGAATGCTAAAGTAAATTAGAACATTGGCTCAATTTCGATAAAGTATTATGCCAAATAATAGTTTTACAAGCATAAATGCAGACGAAATAAGCATATTTTCGAATAATAATATCGAACGTCATTACGAGGTTCACTGTACAAGATGGCGGCGAGTGGGGAGAGGGCGCCCAGTTGGCCAGGTGCTGCCGCCGCGTCGAGTTCGGCGCTATAGCTAAACTAAATACGCAGTGTTGTACATTTAGAACGTTCACAATGGCTACCGCGAAAGACACGTCTACTTTCTTTCTGGAGGCAGATGCAAAAGATTTTGACAGTGTTTTAAAGTTATACCCACAAGCGATTAAACTTAAAGCTGAACTGAAAACAAAGAAACCCGATGAGCTCATAAAATTGGACAATTGGTAAGTACGAACGCCTTTGAAAGGAGAAAATGCGGCCGTGGCGTGTCAATGAACTTGTATTGTGTGTGTATCCGTGCAAACTGATTTGATAGCTACCTCCCTCGCGGACTGCATCTCTAGTCCGCGGACGGCTCATTAAAACCACTGCGTCACGTGGGATCGATGTCAAATTGACACGATCGTTTTTCCTGAAGCCAGTGTGGGGGAAAATATCGCCGCGCTCAGGCGTTATAAAATGGTGGCTGTCCTTTACGTATCATGACTCGTTTTTATGTATTAAACTTTATGTTTAGGGCCGTCTGCTGATTAATTCCACAGATTCTCTGGCTAACAGCCTTGATAATGTGTACGATATGTTGTTACATGTCTGACTAGGCACTTTGCTAGGTAATACAATGCGTTGTTGAGTACAAACTCACAATTCACATCCGTTCAAAATGGTGACTTGCCTTTTAAAGTTAAGTTTTATTATTAGGAAGTATATCGACTAGTTTGGCAATTGTTGGATCAATTAGATATAATTACTAACTATCCCACATATTTCTAGCAATTAAATTAAAAAATCTTTTGTATTATTGGATTAGTTTACGAAGCACAATGAGTCATCATGTACTTTAGTATGAACAACTTTTACCAGACCAGAAAGTTTTGTTTTTCCCAGAAGTTTTGGTGATTCCCTTTGTTAATTATATTCAACTTTGTAGAAGAAAGAGATTACTTACTTCTTATAAAATAAAATTATAATGTATTCATTTGAGTCAATAATGAACATTTTACGCACCCTATTCGCCAGGTGGAACGTGTTTTAAGGCGAATATTTTACAATCCTGTATTAACATTCATAAAATAAATATATTATATAACATCAGCACAATAAATGAATCCATTACGAATTTTATTTTCATAAAATAATATTAAAGTAAGCAGGTACAGCATTCTTAAAAATAATAATACGAGTTTGAGCTTGTTCTTCCCCTAATACATTTATAACGCCTCGCTATACTTGTAATAATCTCTTTAATATTAAAGTAAATTCATTGCACATCTTTTTAATTAGGTGTATAACATCTAGGGGAGATACAGAAAAATATGATAATAATATATTTTAGAGCACGGAATTTGTCATTAGTTAAATTAAATTAAATTTCATAACTTTCCGGGAAATTACTTAATCCTGTCTCGATAAAGATGCACGCCTATATTGAACTGCTTCCATTATAAATGTTCAATAAAATGTAATATTCTTAATTGAATTAGGTGCATATCTAGGTTACTACTATAAGTACCTACTTATTTTTTTTTATTTTTATAAAGATAGTTAATTACTTTTAGTTGAAATATCTATTGAAAGTTTAGATAACCAAATGACACAAAATTAAAATGTGTCTCAATTCATTAGGCCCATCTTGGGCGTACATTTTTACCAAGCGTTTTACCATATGGCTCCTTTTTAACATGTGCTAAACGAACAGCAATAAAACGGTCAGTTTCTAGTACTTAATTAGTATCTATTTTATGTTCTCTGGATAACAAAATGTAACCGGACGAAAATGTATAGCTTTGAATTCACGCAGTGAGATTGATATTAATGCGTTTCCATTTCAACCCTTCAGAAGGGTTGAATTTCAAAATAATTTTCGTCTCGAATACCGCTCAAGTTCTCGATTTCAATAACTGAATCTTCAAACCACACGGGTTATTTAATCCGTCGGTACTTTTGCTGAATTGAACACAACGAGAATGTCATGGTAATTTATAAAATACCTTTAGTCATTTGTTTGTATTATTTGCAGGTACCAGAATGACCTACCAAAGAAGATTAAATCCAGAGGCAAGGACGCGCATCTGGTGCATGAGGAGCTGGTACAACTCATGAAATGGAAACAAGCGGTCAGTACGAGTTTATTATACGAACATGCAGCGAAACCCGTTTCATAACTAACGTATTATTGATAAACTATTGGTTTTTGTGCCAGCTCTGCACTGAGAAATGAATTGAGAGCAAAATATTAAAAAATTCTCTTACATATAGGTATTAGATTCAATGACGGAAATAAATTAGGATATTCATGATAACTTAAAGTTAGGCTTCACAATTCGTTGAATCAACGTAATTTGCATCGTAATTACACTGAATACAAGTATTGAATTCAAAATACCCAAACATCCGCATTCATTTGAATAAAATAGTTAAATGTTAGCCGATTCGTGTACCTACGCTACACAAGTAACTACACACGTCGCGTATGTCGATCAAGCGAAAGAATAACTTATAAACTATAAGGACAACCAAACATTTACAATAGATTTATAAACACATCGAACACTTGCAATTCCAAACGACCTATTCAAACCTAACAATGGCTTGAATTTTTGTATCTTCTATTACAGAGAGGAAGATCTTATCCACAATTATCATATCTGATAAAAGTGAACACGCCAAGGGCTGTCATGGCAGAGACGAAGAAGGCCTTCCGAAAGTTGCCGAACATCGAGACAGCTATGGCGGCGTTAAGTAACCTGAAGGGGGTGGGCACTGCCACAGCGTCAGCGGTGCTGGCGGCCGCCAGCCCGGACATAGCACCGTTCATGGCCGACGAATGCGTGCAGGCCATCCCGGAGATGGAAGGAAGCGACTACACTGCCAAGGAATACCTCAATTTTGTAACCCATATTAGGAAAGTCTGTGATAGGTTAAATAAGGTTAGTACACGATTTATATCAATCTGCGTATATGATGCAGTTTTCTCCTTTTTTGGCAGAGGGCCCAAGTGCCCTTTTGTAATGTTTTGGCAGTGAGTCTAATGGGGTCTGTTTTAAAATGCCCATGATTTTACAGTATGTACCTTCACATAATAACACTTAATTGACCTTACACATTAAAGTTGGAATTGTTGGAAACTAGACAGGAAACGTTAACATTTCGGTTAAATAACCACGCGATAATGCTGAAATACTCGCAATTAGGCCAGTTGAAATAACAGGATAACTTGAACATAATATTGTGAAACCATCCACGAGTTAATAGTTAAGTACCAATATTAATAGTTACCAAAAATATTCGTAAAACTAGTTTTGAGTCGCAGTGACCTATAAACACGTCAAAAGTACCATATTATATCCTTCTTCAGTTATCTAGTTACCTCAGCGTAATCTCATTAAAATCGACAGTGCCCAAAACGCCTTTAAAAACAAAAATATTAAGCGGATATACTTACATACAACCCGATAAAACAGTATCTACGTCTCAAAATTCAACTTTTCTTTTAAAATTTCATTTTTCTTCTAACAACTTATCATATTTTAGGAACAAAACGGCTGTGGCAACAAGTTTTCCCCACACATGGTGGAGCTGGCGTTATGGACGCACCACATAGTGTCGGACCTGCAGCCCGAGCTCTTGGGCAAGGAGCCCCGGACTATAGTACCAGCAAATGGGGGCTCGCCCCTGCCCAGTGATGAGAGCAACCTCGAACCACCCTCAACTAATGGCAACGGTGAGTATCAAACTCAAAGCATTTACATTGTCAACGATTCAGTCAGTCTAAAACGAGTTGCCCTTTTTACAAAGCGTGGTAGGTTCCTATGGAGAAGAACGGGAGAGAAGAATAAAAAAAAATATTAATAAAATAAAAATACAATTACATACCAGAATACATAAATAATATAAACACAAATAGGTAAGCGCTCTTCCTCCTCTCTCCTACTATGCTGTACCCGACAGGGTCCATAATTGTTTTATTAATTTTAAGCCTGCCAACTGTTTCGGCATTATGGAATTCAATAAACAATTGAATTGTTTTTGTTTTTGTCGGGGGTTAAAAATGAATACTAATAGACAAGTCAAATTGAAACTTGAGATTTGTCCAATTAATTATATTGTATTCATAAAGAACCCTATCTTATTTGGGGCAAATATGATTAAATTGGAACGCAAACAAGGATATAATGACCATTCTTATACAAAAAAAAAAATAGCATTGCTTAAAACATGATCACAGTAAAAAAAAACACCCTAAAATACCAAGCGTTAGGCTTTATTTATGCCAAGAGCTTAGAAACTAAAATATTCCAGGATTCAAGCTATTTATTGTTTTTGGAGGAAATATTCCAGATTTCCTATAAGTTATCTTCGGCACACATGGCTTTAAGTTAAATCATATTTACTAGTTAAACCACCTATCCAAACGATTTTTTTAATGGTGATTGATCTTGCGAAAATGGCAAATATTGAACTTTAAACCTCAATTTGTACAGTCCAGTAACTGACTTGTCTTGTGCTTAATTGAGTCAACTTGAATTGCAGTGCGGTTACTCCAAATTTGTGGAGGCCTGCTCTCATTTCCAAGCCCGTTATTTTGATAAATCAACTTCAACATTTTTGTCGAAAATTGGAACATTCTCTCTCTTTCATATTTCGAAAAAGTTTTTCTTAAAGTTACTAATTAGGGCCCTTTCCCACGGCAAGATCCCGTTATTTGTATGTACGGTTTGTTGCAAGATCCCGTACTGCAACTCACACACCACTAAACGTGATCCTGCAAAAAACCGTACCTACAATAAACGGGATCTTGCCGTGGGAAAGAGCCAGTAGGGCCCCGTATATGCATATTTAAACACGTACACTACTAAACGTGATCCTGCAATAAACCGTACCTGCAAAAAACGGGATCTTACCGTGGGGAAGGGCCCTGAGGGTTGTTTTTCCGGCTACGATCAAGCTATTAACAACAAAACAAACGGTGGGATGTGTGAAACAGATAACACAGAGACAATTAACCATCAGAACCCTACTGAAATATAATCTGAAATGAGCTTGAACATGTAAACATACATAAAGAAAAAAACTTACACACCTCTTTTGTATATAATTTATAGGGGCGTTTTTATAACACACATTAAACAAATCTCCCTCATGTATTCCGTATAAAACTGATAAATTAAGACGTCTATTGTGTAAACGAACCACGTTGGAAGCACTTTATAAGGGCGGGCGTATTTACATTAAGCGGTAACCCGCATCTAACGATGTCTATGATAACCTAATGCGGGGCCGACGAACGAGTACGAGGAAAAACGACTAGGTACGTTTTATGATATTGCCGATTTGCTACCCACCAACTACTGGGTAAACGAGACGAAAATATGTGCTATAGTTTAATTGTGATGTTAAAGATTACTAAGGCATCCAATTACCTTAGGAGTAATAATAAAATTGTTCCCGAACAATCGTTTTGTACAGAAAACAAGACGCTTTCGGCTTAATGTCTAACGAGTAATAAACGCGTTAGGGAAATGAGCCATGGTAAACAAAAAATATCCACTCATAATTTCCGTGTGCGTAGATAATCATGAGATTTGTTGTCGTTGTTACAGGAAAGTCAATCACTGCGGATTCAGTGATCGAGGACACGACGACGTCGTGCACAGAGGACTCCATGGACGCGAAGGCGGCGTCCCCGGCCACGCCCGCGACCCCCGCCTCCCCCTCCGACAACTCCGACTCCGCCTTCAGCACGCCGCGCGCCAAACGGTAACTATGACCACTACACACTATAATTATTACATTGCATTGTTTCACCTACAACTCTAGAACAACCAGCCATTCTTTCCGTTTTATGCATAAAGTTGTTTCACCATGTTCTTGATAACTCATATCGAATACGTTTACTCATTTGTACCGTTTATTTGACGCAGGCAAATAGAGGAGGCGAGCTCAGCAGAAGAGAACTCACACTGGGTGACTCATCTGACGCGTCCGCGCCTACCTATCGTCTAAGAAACTTCGAAAAGCTACACAATGACATCTGCGCACTCCCACCAAGCGACCCTCGTGCGGCCTATAAATAGGCTTTCTCAGACTAAAATATTGTACCTAGGTAATTTATTTTTCAATTCCGATTAATTTTAACTTAGCGTTAAGTTTAAGAGTACCGGTCGATTTTGTAAGTTTTATAGGGTATCTTTGGGGCGCGCAGCCGCGTGGTCGGGCGCGCTCGGGAGTATGAGATTGTACAATATTTCGATGTGAGTGTATCTTCGGAGTGGCCCACGAGGGGGCTAGCGTTAGGTTTCGTTTGTAATATTTTTTAACGTTCGAACGTTCGCATCCAGCGTGACATTCCAGTAATTGTAAAAGTTTCGGCGGCGAGGGCGCAGGGCCGTCGCCGCGGACGATCCGGACCAGATGCCTTGACGAGGCCCG